>CM018915.1:17560902-17565902 GCA_009663005.1 Actinidia chinensis | reverse complement strand
ATTATGCAAATTAAAAAGGGTAATTACATGACATGTGCTAGGGGTGGCTATCATCTAAATGTCATGCCCATCCTAGCCTAGACATCACAGGGATTGGGTGCCAAACAGGCCACACTTCCAAAGATATCCAGCTTGCAATCTGGGAACAGCCCTTGAATCCCACTGTCCCACATGCACGTATTATTGGAAAAGTATTTAAGGTGCATTTTCATAGAAAAGGAAATATCTTTGAAAAGCGTACAACGAAAGACTTGAAAACCAAACCTACAGGTTGGGAAGGCATACAAGTACCACTAGTAATCTTTAAGTGTTATTGACATCTACTACCAAGAGTCAAGATCATAGTATCTGTTAGAGATGATCGAGACATCCAACTTAAATCAATTGGCAATAGGTGGAGTAGCCACAAGATTGTATATACTAAGTTTGGGTGGCTTAAGTGTGGAACTAACACTTCGAACACTCCCCGCAAGTGCATCTCGAATGCACATGGAGGAGACAACAGCGACAACATAAACGACTTGGATGGAGATTTGGTCCACACGAGATCTAACAAAGACCTAGCTCCGATACCATGTTAGAGAATAGAGAGGATCGAGACGTCTAAGCTAAAATCAATTGGCAATAGGTGGAGTAACCTCTATATTATATATACTAAAACTTAGATGGCTTAAGTAAGTGATGTAGGACTAACACTTCTAACAGTATTATTCAAGGAACATCATGGTAAAAATTCTTTAATGTTTCTTTATCTTTTCTCCTTTTTCTTCTTTTCTTTTCCTTTCTTTCTTCCTTTTTTCTTGTGCAGAGGGGAAGGACGAGGTGGGATAGGATGATACTTTACAAGATGCGGCATGAGAAATAAATATTTTTGACAATTCAAGTAAAGCTCAGATGATACCTTGGCATCAGCATCTCACAAAGCTTCAACCTCGCAATAAATTCTGCATTACCACCAAGGATTATATCCATTCCACGACCAGCCATATTGATAGTGATTGCAACAATTTCAGCTTCTCTCCCACATTCTCTGGTTTCGCAATGAGAACCTTACATAAACAATGATGGTTAAAATCTTTTAAATAGAGTTGATATAGAAGCTTGAAGGTGTTAATACAAAAGTTGCACACAGCCCATGTCAAAGAGACACAATTAAACACTAAATCAATAGCAAAACCTTGTCATCAATGAAATTTTAACAATTAAAATTTCCCAACCATTGTAGGCTATGCCTTAAGAAATGGTGTAAACCCAACCTCATGAGGAATTCCAACCTCATGCAAAATTTCTGACAATGAATCACTCTGACCTCAACGCTTGTTGTGACAACAAGCACTTGGGGGGGGGGGGGCGCCTGATTGGTACATTATAGAAACTCTACCACACCTGCCCTCCATTTTCCTGTAGTTGCCTTGGACACCACATCAGAACATCTGAGAAAGAAGTTGAAGAAAGAGATTGATAGGCCATAGACAATGCAAATACAAGTATCTTGCACCACACTTGCATAACCAGAAACTAATAATCAGAATAATATATCGTCATGAAGTTTGGATTACAGAGATGCCTTATAATTTATATACAATATTGTTCTCATTTTTCCTAATAACACTAGGGTTTCCCTGAAGACCCTGGGTTTTCAAAAGGTCAATTTGTGATGCAACATTTGAAATAAAAATTGCAGCCCAAACAAACCTTTCTTATCATGGGCTGTTTTGTGGGCACAATTGTAACTTTTAGCTTGTTATACTCTCAAATTCTGCGCTCTCAGTTGCTGCAGTTCCATTATGCCACAAAGTTTTGGGAACTGTAATAGGCCCATGAAGCAAACTCAGAATGTAAAAGAATGGAGAACAAATTTCGATGCCGTTCTACTAATCAGGAACTATTCCTACCTGGAGAATAAAGTTTTGATAGCTAATCCGAACCAGGGTCACAGTTGCATTCTGAATGGCAAAACCTTCTTTTGTTTCAACTGCTTGGCGGAGTCCGCACTCCAACGTCTCCCATGACATTCAGAAACCAACTAACATTATGCCTTCAAAAAATCTGGTGATCAATCATGCAACAAGACAGAAGGATGCGCAGAGAGAGCTTGGGGAAGGCAAGAAAGGAGAAAAAGTAACTTCTCTTTCCCGCTGAGGTAACAAGAATCACATATACACCAGTTGTTAACGGACATTGGCCTTGGACCATGTTTTCTAAAGAAGGATTGTGTCATTTTAAAAAAAACTGCGGTTAGGTTAAACAATGGACAATGAATTGAAAGTATGAAAGAAGCCAGAAATCAAAAAATAAAACCTTTGCAATAACCAATATAAAATAAACTGGGACTCCAACTTCGCCTCATCTTTTCAATGAATACTGACTAAGCCCTCAGGTTTATAAGAAGAAGACAAAGCTGAACAAATCCTGGGATAAAGGTTATAGTTAATAAAACCTTGAAAATTTCACTTTCAGGACAAGAGCCAAATGCTCACCAGACAGTCATCATGTCTAGAAGAGCAGGGACCCACTAAGGATGCTAACAATCATATTTTCTTAATTTATTACAGGTGTTGCCACAAGATGTAAGAGTTCTCAGGCTGCCAAAGTAGTGAGCTATTGATGATATAGTTTGTTCTCAAAAGGAGAGTCAGGATTTCGCTCCGAATCTGGAGATGGTTTAAGCTAGCAATAGTTAAGATCTATGAAGTATGGACACATTAGATTAGTCATCATATGCATGTCCGATAGGCCTTATACACGCCCTAACACATGTCGGACGCATCATGTGGCATGTCCACTTCTTTATTATTTTTTTGTCTCATCGCACATGGTGGGGACACATCACGGACACTCATGTACTTCTTACGGCCACGCCCTTGAACATGACGGACTTTTAATAATTTACTTTGATAGATAATTTATTCATTGTTAAACTAATTAAGTTATGATGTAATTTTTTAGGATTGACAAAATAGTATCTTGTAGGTTGAATGATGTTTAAATTAATAAATGAGTGGTATTTTCATGTTGAATTAATTATGTTTTCATGATTTTTTTGTGTTTTTTCAGTGTGAAACTATTATACATAGATAGTTTTTATTTTCATATCCATGGTGTGCTTGTGTCCTGATCTTCTAAATCGTAGTGTCCGCAATGTTCATGTCCATTGGTGCTTCTTAGATAAGAAATATAGGAATCAGGAAGTTAGAGAGCCAAAGAGACACTTGGATCGAGAAAATGCTAGTTTGCAATTAATTTAACTTCACATTGGGCTGTTTAAGGTGCCAAACCTTGCGAAAGTCCTTTTTCTTTTGTATACGATTATTGTACTTATTAGTCCAATGACCTTTATGAGGTGAATTGGAAGACCAAATTTGAGCTACCATGCCATTTCTTTTACAAACATACATTGTTTATTTACCTATCATATATATTTGATATATTTTATTTGACGTGTCCCTAACGTGTACATGTCCTAATATTTAAAAAAAACTATATATCCGCGTGCCTGTGACATGGCATTCTGTGTCCTATATCCATATATGTGCCTCTTAGATTAAGATAACCAAAGGAGAAACAATTGCTCATAAGGGTACAAGCAAAGGGTAAATCCATAGCGCATGAATTCTTTGTACCAAAAGTAGTTTTAGAAGCGAACATGTACACCCAACTATTGTGCTAAACTGAGTCATCTAAATAATAATAACTTTTTTTCTACTAAACATACACAACAGCTAAAAGAATCATCGGCAGACTCGACGCAGTTAAACTCGTCCACAATAGGACCTCCCTTCCAACGGATAATATAATTCACATCTCTGATAAAAAGTTCTTTTGCTTTTTCTTGCATCAGAACAGATGATGCCTATTGTTCCCGGGATCATATAAATCTTTCACATCCAGAATTTCCTCATCATCTGCATAACCCTTGTTCTGTGAGCAATGTAGTTTTTCTATTCTTTCCTCTGCTTCTCATTAACTTGCAATAGCAATCATGATAAAGAAAAGAATAATGAGGTGATGCGGAACACAAATACACATAATTATTTTTTATTGTATTTTTATTTATTTTATAATTAATTTTTCTTTTAATTTTTTAAGTTAATTAAATTCTAGTTTAATTATGAGTCTTTATTATGTTAGGAGTCATATTCCTAGTTGTTTTAGATTTTATTCGTTATCCATTAATATTTAGTAATTATCAAATACAAAATCCTAGTCCTATAGAATTTAGAAGATTCTGAGGCTATAAATATGATGTAACCTTACTTTTTTATACAAATTATGATTATGATTAATGATAAAAACGTTAGTTTTTTCTTTCCTCTTCATATTTGATTCTGGCGGAAGCCAAACTTTCATCTCCCAACAGTTTATTATGATAGTAGGTTGGAGTGTTTCTTTCCTCTTCATATTTGATCTACTAACGTTTGGCGGAAGCCAAACGTTAGTAGATCTCATCAACAGTTTGAAGACAACATTATTTAGATTTCGTGCTTGGAAGAATTTAAATTTCAAAATCAAGCGAGGTTGTCCATCTACTCCAAGTACTTGATTCGTTGGCATGGAAGAATTCAATATCTCAAGACGAACTCGGGATTGAATTCTTCTCAGTGGAGGAGAATGATGTGGAGCGCAAATAAACATAATTATTTATTATTATTATTTATTATTTTTATAATTAATTTTTATTTTATTTTAAGTTAATTAAAATTTTATTTAATTAGGAGTCTTTACTATGTTAGGAGTCCTATTCCTAGTTGTTTTAGATTTTATTAGTTATCAAATACCAAAGTCCTAATCCTAGTAGAATTAGGAGAGTCCTGAGGCTATAAATATGAATGCATCACGAGGTCTCTACTAACTGCTTGCTACAAGAAGTTTTTGCTCGTGAAAGAAACAAGACTTTCTGGCTTAAGATTTGAACCAATTATTTTCAAAACCTCTTTATTGTAATCCTGAAATATAGGACTCCAAGTTCCAAAGTAATTAATTATCCAGAAACATCAAAG
>CM018915.1:17493402-17503402 GCA_009663005.1 Actinidia chinensis | reverse complement strand
AACCAAACCCTTGCCCACTTGAAAGTATTCCTTTATTGAGTGCCCAACAACCTTTTGAAGTTTGTTTCCCTTAAGAATACTCGACGACCGTTTACATATGCCCAACACTTCCTCACATGCTAACCAATTAAAAAGTAAAGCAATTTGATCATGATTTTTTGCCCCGCCACAAGAGCTAATTGTAATTGATGAGCAACAGCATGAACATAATTGCACATGGACTTTCTTTCAAAATAAGTCTTTAGACCTTTAACTCACCCTGCATGTTCTAGCAAAACCATCTAACCTTGCCCCACGCAATCTTGAAATACTCAAATCCATGCCTACAAAATAGATCTTCCAACAGCTTTCTTGAGTGTGAGAGCACTAGTATTTGTAACATGTTCATACCAAAAAAAGCGCTCATCACGTGCCCTTCTTTGTTGACATACCGTATTACAACGCCCTTGGCTCCTTAATTGATATATCACACGGGCTTTGTCAATCAAAATAGAAAAAGTGCATCACCAAGATCTTTAATAATCACTTGATAGTTTCATCAATCAGTGCGGACACTTACAATTTCTTTTTGAATTTCATGAGCTACCATTTCAGATTTTCGGAGCATATTCAAGGCAACGATGACATCTTCATTGTGTCAGCAAGAAACTCAAAAGTTCAAGAAATTCCCATGGCTACTTGAACTTTGCGGATTCAATCATGACCCGCGAAATGCAGTCCTTGTCTTAAAGAGAAACCGAACACACATCAATTGATGCATTCAAGCAGGTTCGGTATTCCATTCCATTCGAGCTTGTCCAGATTGTTTAACAAAAACGGTTGAATATGTTTTTTTTGATTAACAATCTGGGCATTTACTCTCCAAACTTGGTTATGAGCACTATTTGGACCTCCACATGAACTTGTAATTTTCTTTCGTCCTCAATGTGAGAAGCCCTCACCAACAAAAGATTCACCGCCTGCTTGATCTCCATATCAGGTTTAAATAGATAACACATAACCAAAATGCAGCATCTTTTGCTTTACTACATACTCTAACCAATTAGGAAATTCCACTCTACCAGCTTGATTAAATCGCGGACTGATTGTCCAAAGCTTGTTTGTGGAAAATCCTTCATATGAGGCTGACAAGGACCCCTTTGCAGATATGCTCTACGGATTTGGTCTCGATCATTAGGATTATAATCCATAATCCTTGTCCGAAGCCCAGGATCTGCAGTGAGATCAGCCAAGTTGATTTCTACGCGACTTTGTTTTAACGGAGAAGTATTATCGACCTCGGGAGTATGTGGCATATGAACAATTGATTTTCTTTTGAAATACTTCTCCATGACTTGTTTAAACAAATTAAACCTGCTTCAGTCAAAAGAATTCATGGCTAAAATAAAATAATTGCACCTTTGGTTTTTCTAATACTGAATCTGCATTCATTACAATTTACATAATCTAAAATTAGAACAACCATATTTCCTATTAATCAGCATGAAAAAGAATACCCAAAATATCAGAGGATGATAAATACTACTTCCAAAAAACACTTCAAGCACAAAAATCAAATAAGTTCTGTTTCATATGGGTAGATTCAACACACCTACAACCAATTTCAGACATGAACAGTGGCAGATTTCAAGACTTATTCACCTACCCTAAACAACGACATATAAAGGCCACCAAGCCCACCACTCTTTGTCTCTTTGCCCAAAAATCCAAATCAAAAGCACACATGAATAGTGGCAGATTTCAAGACTCATTCAAATAAATTCAATCCAAAACCCTAGCAAAGTCAATAGCATAAATTTCAGACATCCATCAAATTTAATAACAAATACCAAAAGTATACAGAAATATACATAAAAGCAAATACACAATTTAAGCAATTGGAATTCGAATCTAACCAGAGATCGTCGGCCGTTTCGTCGATGGAAGTTTTGCGTCGAGAACGAGAACGTATCGTATTGCCGATCGAAACATAACCGATTAAGGTTGAAGAAATATGCGTCGATTACTGATGGGAGTGAAATAATAACACGGAGATAGAGGAGATGGAGTCACGGAGGGAAGGACAGAGTCATATTGAGAGAGAAAACTTCACTTTTAACATTCTCGACTAATTTTGGGATTTTAAGATTCAAATTAACGCTATAGTCCACAAATTTATACCCTTTTTTCTTTGGACCAACAACAGTATTTTATATTTACTAAGACCCCAATTTTTGAGGGGGGGCAAATTTTACAAATTACTAAAATAAGGTAAAAAAAAAATTTTTTTTTTCAAACTAGGGGGCAAGTGCCACCCTCTGGGCCACAATTCCATCCGCCCGCTGGGTGGAATCAACCACTTAAGGCAAGATTTCAAGCACTCGGCTTCATAAGGTGTCTTTGCCGGTGTTAGAATATATTTACCATATATTAAGAATATATTCTGTATCAGAATATATTTTGAATATTTTTCAAATTGATACTCAGAATATATTCTATATTTATATTATTGTTATTTCCTTATGTAAATATTCATTTTTGATCTCCTCTATATAAAGAGGACTTGTGGGTATTATTCATTCACCAATACAATACACAAAAAATTCTATCTAATCTCTCACTCTACACTTTCTTCTAACATGGTATTAAAGTTCAGTCTGGTGGGCTAAACACCACCCCCCCACCCCCCCCATTCCCGCTAAACCCGGTAACGTCCCGGCAACATAGGCGAAGAACAAACCCGCCGACTACCTACCTAATCACACTTATCCAAACAGTCAAAAACAGTCACTATCAGTTCGGGCCTTGTTCAAATTTGCTCCACTCTCCATTTTGATAGCGCCATGTGTTCGTATCGAAGAGGTGATCCAAATCATCAAACATAAGTCATCAAACAAGGCCACATGCTCCCCGTCAACACCACGTGCCACACACCTTACGCACCCGAGTCAATGCGCCTTTTCTGTTCGATAAATTACATTTTTCGTCCTTACAGTTTCATATAATTATAGTTTAGTCCCCCCCAAAATAAAAAATAAATGACCCAACCCGAAGTTTTCCAGCCTATTTCCATCATCCTCGACGAATCCAACTATCGCCTCTGGTCCTCTTCCATGCAAAGGTTCCTCCGAGTCCGAAAATTCAAAAATACATCATAGGCGATGCACAACCACCATACGTCCGATTCTATTAAAGGATAATGATGATTATTCTCAATGCAAATACCGATCTAAGCTTGACGACTTAGATAGTGACAACTCCAAGATTAGCACCTGATTTTTCAACATCTCAATTTCATACATCCATTCGCTCTTTACCCCATTTGAGACTGCCAAAGAGGTTTGGGATTATTTGACCGAGTGATATTCTTCTATTGATGGCGCCAATGAGTATTAGTTGGGACTTGAGCTCCACCACCTTCGTTTTGAATCGAGATAGACTATTACTAATTTGTGCAGCAAAATATCAAATTTATGGAATCACTTAACCTAGTTCGAGCCTACCTGTTCCACTGATGTAGCTACCATTTATGCCTACCGAGACTGCTCTCGTCTCTGTCACTTTCTCATGGCTCTTCCTTCTGATTATGAGTATACACGAGCTTCTATTCTTCATCGCCATCATCTTCCTACTCTTGGCCAAGCTCTTGCCGAGCTCAGATTTGAGGAGACTCACAAGAAGACTATGATTTATTGCCAGCACTCTCAACTTGTTCTGGCCACACCTTCTTGGATAGTACTACCACGACCATCTCAGCTTGTTCGGACTACTCCTCAAAGACTATACCATCTGGCTCTCAAAAGAAATATTGTAACTTTTATAGACGTGACAATCACTCTTATAAAGATTGTCGCTCCCGCAACAAACCCAGACGCAAAGGTTACTATAACCGTCAGACTGCTCTTGTCACCGACTTTACTAAGCCATCTCCTGACTCTACTTCTTCCACTCTTACTACTGCTGATGTCGAGACAATAGTCACCCAGGTTTTATCACGCATTAATATTTAATCATCCGCTCTATCAACCACCTCAGATACTTTACCTTGGCTTATTGATTGTCTTATTCAGGATCCAAAGGCGGGGAAAATCATTGGGATAGGCCGTAAAGTGGGTCATTTGTTTGAATTGGAGTTTCTTCATGTTCCTCCTCAATGTGTTGCTGCTGCATCTAGTTTAAGTAGTCATGTTTCTCTTAGCTTTTGGCATTCTCGCTTAGGTCATGCTTCGTTATCAAAATTACAAAAATTAATTTCTCATGGTTATTTAGGTTCTATTAAAACTGAAATAATTTTTTATTTTCTTGCTTGTCAAAGTAGAAAACAACATGCATTATATTTTTATAATAGTGATTCTCTTGCTACTATACCTTTTGACCTTGTTTACTCTAATATGTGGGGGCCCTCTCCCATCTCTACTATGCATGATTTTTGATATTTTGTCATTTTTATTGATAATTATTCTCGATATACATGAATTTATCTTATGCTTAATAGATCTGAATTACTTGGTATTTATGATAAATTTTAAAAAATGGGTCAAACACAATTTTCTCATAAAATTAAATTTTTTTATTCTGACAATACTCAAGAATATAAACAAACTATTTTTCTCAAACAATTATAACAAATGGCACACTCTCCCCATTCCTCATTTTCGATACTTCTCACAAATGGACAATGTCAGAGCGCAAATTCTCACATCTTGAACATTGTTTGTGCCTTCTCCTTTCGTGCCATCTATTACCAAATTCTTTTGGGAAAAAGTTATTGCTGTCTACACCATCAATCGCACACCATCATTGGTCACCGAAAATATAATCCCCTTATGAGCGCCCATAAGCACTCATCCTATTTACCACAATCTTTGTATTTTTGGGTATGCATGCTTTGTTACTTCTTCCACCTCATATGGCCGTAATAAGTTTAAACTTAAGTTCTCGATTTTGGCTGTTTCTTTCTTAGGGTATGAGATTGAACATACTGGATATCTTGTGTTATGTGATCCTACTCCAAAACGTCTTCGCATTTCTCGACATGTTGAATTTTGGGAAGATGTTAAGTTTCCAGATATCTCAAAAACACCTACACCATCTGGTCTTGGCCGCCCTCTTTTTCCTGACCCTTCATTAGATATTATCTCTCTTGTTACTTCTCCTTCTTCTATAGGTTCTCTACCTTCACCAAGTCTAACATCCCGTACCATAGACGTTCCCAATGCTTCCCCACCAGCGGCTCCGCCATCCATTTCTTGTCCCCCTACTCAGTTGTTCTACCAGAGTAAGAACTACACCCTCCCATCTTTGTGATTACCATTATTATTTTGCTCTTTTTACTTTGCATGAGCCTCGTTATTTTCATAAGGCCTTCTCTAATGGTAGAATGTAATGAAAGATGAATTAAATACTTTTGATAAAACTCACACATAGGGCATGGTTGACTTACCGTTTGACAAATCAATAGTGGGATGCAAATTGGGGTATAAGATTAAGACTCACGCTGATGGCACTATGAAGGTACAAAGCACGTCTGGTTGCCCGTGGCTTTACTCAGGAATATGGGATTGATTAATGAGAGACTTTGCTCTGTTGCTCGCCTTAAACTCTGTTTGTACCCCTTTTGCTGTTGCGCAGTTTCGTGGATGGGGTCCTTGATGTGAAAAATGCCTTCCTTAACGGTGATTTGTAAGAGGAAGAAGATATGACTCACCATCCTCTAGCTATGATCATGCTACTCATAAGGTCTAATCATAACGCCGCCGTGCCTCTGTAATGAACTTAAGAAAGCCCCGCGAGCCTGGTTTTTTCCAAATTTAGTTCCACTATTTTTCTCAACTTGGGTTTCTCTTCTAACTCTTTTAATTTGCAACTCTTCTCAAGAAGTCTACTAAGTGCATTGTTTTCTTTTCTTCTTCTCCTATATATCTGATGACTGATATTACTGGTCATGATCTAAATGTTATTGCAAATCTCAAAAGTTCCTCAGTTTATAGTTTGAAATAAGGATTTGGGCAATCTAAGCTATTTTTTTGGGCAGTGAGTTTTCTCTACTTCTGATGGATATTATCTTTCTCAAACCCAATATACTTTTGGTCTCTTGTCTCACTCCGGATTCACTGATAACAAGATTGTCGACACTCTATAGAAAATAATGTTCAGTTTAATATTAGTGATGGTAAACCACTTTCTGATCCTACTTTCTATCTCTAGCTAGCCTTGTTGGTAGATAATTAATCAATCTTACTGTCTGAATCATATATCTCTCCTATCATATTGTCATCAGTTCATTTTCTGTCTCCTCAATCCACCCATTATGCTGCAATCTTATGGATTTTACGCTATGTAAAGGGTACCATTTTTACAGACTTCATTTTTTGTCGCAATCCTCTCTGACTCTTTGAGCCTATTCAGATGTTGATTGGGCAGGCAACCCCATTGATCGTCTCTCTACTACTGGCTATTGTTTCTTTCTCGGTAATTCGTTGATCTCATGGCGTAGTAAGAAATAAACAATTATTACTCGATCTAGTATAGAGATGGAATATCGTGCCTTAACAGATGCGACATCCAAGTTACTTTGGCTTCGCTAGCTTCTACAAGACTTGGGTATAGATTCTCTTTTTGTTCCTCTCTATTGTAATAACTATAGTGCTATTCAGATTGCTCACAATGATGTCTTTCATGAAAGAATCAAACACATTGAATCGACTGCCACTTTATCTGTCATCACTTGCTTCAAGGAGTTTTGCATCTGGTCCATGTTCGCTCTATTGATCAACCTGCTGATCTCTTTACCAAGACTCATCCAATAAGCTGCTTTCGGGACTTTGTATCCAAACTCAAGTTAGTTTTCAGATTTAACCACCTTAAATTTGAGGGGATGTTAGTTAGATTATATTTACCATATATTTCGAATATATTTGGGATAAGAAATATATCTGGGAATATCTCCTAATGTACCGAATATATTCTGATTACATAATATTATTTGTTGATACGTTACTTTATTTACATTATGTTAGTTCATTATGTAAGCAATCTTTTTTGATCTTCCTCTATATAAAGAGAACGTGTGTGTATTATTCAGTCACCAATACCAATATACAGAATTCTCTCTCACTCTACAATTTCTTCTAACAAGTTCAATAACTTCAATTGATTGGAGTATTCTCAATAATATTGCATGACGGATCCACCAAGGCTTGTTGTTTTCCCTCCCTCAACTCGGATCTTCAAAATCTTCTGATAAGTATAACTGATGATTCTAATAGGTTTCCAAAAACCACTTTCAATTTGAGTTTCATTCATCCAATCTTTGATCGTTCTACTTGGGATTCTAATTTCGTTCAAAGGTTTTTATTGTCACACTTTGTAAAATAGAAAGTAAAACATAGTAGATATACAAGTTTGGACAACGCAGATTGGGATTCTGCTTTTAAGACTTGATTGCGGATTAAATATTATTTTTTATAGTAATTTTTAAACCCATTTTTTTTTTTAAGTTCAATTTCTATTTTAATTTTTCCGATTCTAGGGGAAAAAAAGAATTACAAGATTTCTTTCTAGGAAAGAAAATCCATTCCACAGGAGAATTGAAGTTCATTTTTTGTTTTCTTGATGGATTTATTTTTTGTAATATGCATCCTGTTTATTTGTGAAACAGCTGTCTAGGATTTGTTGGAAGATGAGATGGGGAAAACTGGAACGCAGTGCTTTGTGGCATCCACAATCGTAAGTGAACACAACAAATTTATTGGGATTTTGAATACTTTGAAGTTTACAACACGAAAACATGGGTTAGTACCTCAATTATATCACATAATTCATCTGTAACCCCCTGCGCGCGCTTGGAATCCTCAATTTGTGAATTCACCCCAAATTCAGGGCAAATTCGCGATTGATTAAATGGGTTCGTGAATTACTTATTTAACTGGATGAGTTTTTAATTTAGGACAACTGTTGGACCTCTTTAGTAATTTATAGACTCGTAAGTACAACTGGTAGAACACGTGGTACAAGGAAAATACCAAATTCAATCCATGTGATGTCAAATTTGGCATTCCAAAAATAGTACACAAGACGCCTTGCTTGGTTTAAGCTTTCAGTTTTCCACTGAAGCCAAAGTAGAACTTGTTAACATAATGCATACTATGGTTGTTTGAGTAAAAATAAATCCAACGCAGACAATGGTGGCAGTAGAAAGCGATTACTGGTGGCTGAACGTTGTTCGGCCTAGTCTGCAAGATGGCAACAATGAGAAGGACTATCGAGTGCGAAAGACTCTTCGACAATCAAATTAGTAATCGAAAAAGAAGAGAGAAGGAAAAACATGAAAGAGTTCTTGGCTCTAGTCTTAAAGTGAGAAGTTTGGAGGGAGAGAAAGAGAGAGAGTTAGTATTGCTTACTTGCGAGAGTGGATTTGTCCCTTTTTTACAGAGCAATTTGGCGTATGTGAGGATGCGTCCCTGCTATGCCAGTGAATAGGCGGTTAACCCAATTATGCCTCCTAGAGTGTGATTGATAGGTAGCCCATATCACGATTGGTGTTTGAGCCTAAGTGTAAGGGTTAACCCAATTATGCCTCCTAGAGTGTGATTGATAGGTAGCCCATATCACGATTGGTGTTTGAGCCTAAGTGTAAGGGTGACAGACAGTGGCGGAACCAGGATTTTAGTTCGGGAGGGCCAAAGTGTAAAAAAAAATTTCTTAAAGAAATTTTGTAATTTCTTGAAAGCCGGGGGGCTCCATCCCCTACTAGCCTCTCCCTGGGTCCGCCAGTGGTGACAGAAGGAACTTGTCGTGTACGGTCCCCTCCGACCTTGAAGTTCAGCTTAGGAAACTCTATGAGAATAAGCTCACTAACCGAGCTATCACAGATGCCTGCCAATTTGCTATGAAGCGAACAGTCTGATGGTAGCTCTTGTCCAAGATTGGTTAGGAGTGAAGGATGATGTTTTATCCACTTACAGATAATAGTTTTAAACATTATGAATAAACAAAATATGACTAATTTTTATTCTATATTTATAGAATTATGAAAAAAATAGTTCGTTCTATTAACATAATAAAAATATTAAATACAAAATACTAAACTACATTAAAATATACGTGCTCTCATGAAGCTCCCAATTCTATAAATTTTAAGAATAAGAACTTTTGTTCCTTGCTTGACGAACTTGTGTCCTAGCTCACGACTATAATTGACATGGCATGACACGGCATGAACACGAAGGTTGGGCTAGGCTAGACCACTGTTTTGGGGCACACAGTGCGCACGACGTGAAAAAGAAAAAGCAAGGGCACAATACGTTAAGATGCTAGCACCGCCTAGTACATAACAGCAATAATGGGCATGGCATGAACCTAAATTGAATGGTACATTCCTCATTTTTCCTTCAATATTATTTGATAGATTTTCATGGAAAATATTCTCGCAAGTCAAGATGATCCTTAAATTTGGGATGGTCACTAGTAAATCTTCAAAGCACATCTTCATTGTTTTGTGATATTTTTGCATTGCCATTGTCAAAATTTAGCTTGCTTTAGTGTTATTTTCTTATATTTTGGCAAAATTGCTTCATTCGGCTAATGCTATTTTAGCAGCACTTATATTCATTTTTAACATAAGATCAATGCATAGGAAATCAAAAGGATGATTTGGTAAGTTTTTGCTGCCAAATTGCAACCTATCAGCTCGCTGTTGAAGAAGAATTTTGAGAAACTTGTCGCCAAATTTTGATTTTTGTTATGGATTTCGCCATGGAGTTGCTTTGAATCGTCATCCCATACATAAGCGTTTAGCTTGTAATTGTTAAAGCATGAAGGTGGATTGCCGTTTTATCATTTTGAATTGATATTCTA
The DNA here is from genome assembly GCA_009663005.1 of Actinidia chinensis. Taxonomy (NCBI): domain Eukaryota; kingdom Viridiplantae; phylum Streptophyta; class Magnoliopsida; order Ericales; family Actinidiaceae; genus Actinidia; species Actinidia chinensis. The sequence goes on along the minus strand of CM018915.1, from coordinate 17,493,565 downwards.
AAGCCCACGTTTTGTGGTTTCTTTTCCTTTGAACTCCAGACAAATTAAGTTAAGCTAAGACCTTTCAAATTAAATCGACTTTCAGCACGAAGTTTGGAGGGAGGGTATGAGATTCAGATAGGGTAGGATCATTAAATCGGATCTCATGGTAATTTAATGATTT
>CM018915.1:17443402-17445902 GCA_009663005.1 Actinidia chinensis | reverse complement strand
ATTTTCTCCGATAAATTATAGTTTTAGTCCCTAGAGTTTTTAGTAATTATAGTTTGGTTCCTAGAACTTTTGTTAATTATAAATTGGTCTGTGGAGTTACTGATAATTACAAATTGGTCCCTAGAGTTGCTGTAAATTAGATTTTAGGCTCTGAAGTTTTGGTTATTTATAATTTAATCACAGAACTTTCTAATTTTGTTAATTTAGTTCCCAAATTTCTGATTTGACAGTTTTATCCTATAAATTTTTGATTTTGATAATTTAGCCCTTTCTAAGGTTTTTTTGCATTCCAGATTCATCCACAAGGTTGACTTTCGAATATTTTGCTTCTATTTGAGAGAAGTGAGATGGCGGAGAATAGTTTGAGATCTATGATCATGCTTTCAGTGATGAATGATGCCTTGTAAAAATTATGGATAGAGGAAATCCTATTCTGTAAGGATTTGTATGACCATTGGGAGAATAAATGAGACAAACCTGTAGCGATGAAGGATGAGAAATGGAAAAAGATGAACAGGAAGAGGATTAGGCTGATCAAATAGTGCATTATACACGAGATGTTCCATCATGTAGCACAAGACACGAGTGCTTATATGTTGTGGATCAAATTGGAAGAGATGTACCAGGAGGAGAAAACATCTCAAAATAAAGCCTTATTGATGGGAAAACTTGTGAATTTGAAGTTTTAAAGAGAGACTATAGTGGCGGAACAAATGAGCGAGTTCCAAAATTTGGTCAATCAGTTGGCCAGTGTTGACCTACAGTTTGAGGATGAGATGCAGGGCCTACTACTTTTGAGTTCCTTAATAGAAAATTGGGAGACATTTGCGGTTTCTCTTAGTAATTCAGTGACAAATGAAAAGTTAACTACGAGTATGGTCATGGATGCCCTATTCAATGAAGAAGCACGGAGGAGAGAGAGAGGTACGGTTTAGAAGAAAGTAGAGAAAGAGGTCGAAGTCAAAGAAAAGGTCATCAAAGGGGTACGAGGAGAGGACGACAGAGGTCACAGTCGAGAGATCAAACTTTTAGATACTTTTATTGCGACCAGTAAGGGCATATCAAGAAGGTTGCCCAAAGTATAAAACACATAATCAATCATCAGAGACAGTAACAACAACAGTGATGGTTAAGGATGAGAGTGATATTCTCCTATCAGTATCGAAAAATAGGAAGTTAGATCGGTATTGGATTTAAGCAGTGCTTGCCACTTGTGCAAAAATAGAGAGGTATTCTCTACATATGCAGCATGCGAGGGACTTGGATAGATGACGAACAATACGGCGAATAGAGTTGTTGGCAAATGAACAGTCCAGTTCTGCATGGCATACGAGAGGTCTTTGACATTTACTGAGGTAAGGATTGTTCCTAGTTTATGAAAAAATTTTATTTCCAATGGAATGCTAGATTCGAAGGGATGCAATTTTGAAGCTAGTGGAGGAACTCTAAGAGTTTCCAAGGGAAATAAGGAGATGCTGTGGGGAAAAAAGACTAGAAGACTATACCGACTAATGGGAGTATCCAAACAGGGGGAACTATTTTTTGACATGGATCTAATGGTATTAGCAAGAATAATGGACAAGGGAAACAACTTTTACATAGAAGCATGCAAAGCAAGCACAGGGGTACTTGGAGGATCTAAAGTGGTACAAGAGCGTAAAAAGATACTTTGAGATATATGCGGAAGTCTAACCAAACATAAGTGGTGCAACCAGTGAAGGATATCCAAAGAGAAGCTCAAAGGAATGAGACAAAGTCAATTTTGAAGAGCTGCACAGCGATGGGCGCGCTGCCGCCGAAAAGAGTCTATTTCGCTCTTGATTTGATTAGTAGTGGTAATTTCTCTAGTTGTGCGCACAAGGGAAGAGAGATGGAGCCACGGCAACACGCAAAATAACGTACTTTGCATCACACATCAGTAGGGGGTGGAAGACATCTCAGTGAGAAGGTGCATACACTTTTGTGTGGATGTACATATACTTCGGTGGAAAGTGGAGTAGCCCGTTGATGAGGGCAAAGTATCTCGGATGTTGTCTTGCAGATCTTATGGGGGAGCTGAACCAAAAGCTGTCAAGATGGACAACTAGAAAATCTCGAATTACCCTCTAGTGGGCTGGAAGGGGAGATTGTTGAGTCCAGCCCATCTGGATGAGTTCAAGCCCGCCTAGATGAGCTCAAGCTCGATTGGCTCACATGTAGTATCCATGTGAGAGTGAAACTCTCGAGTTATCTAGAATTATTGAAAGAATTATCTCTAGGTAGAATATGATAACTATTAGGTATCCTACTGGAAGTCTACCACCTCATTCCATTGGTCTATAAAAGGGATGATAGGGTGCTGAGATCTATGTGCTATGTGCTGAGGGTTGAGAATAGTGTGCTGTGAGTTGAGAGTGAGAGGCAATACAAAGAGAGAGATTGTGAGAAAGAGTGAGTTGAGAGGGCGAGTCTCCTCCTTTATAATCCATTCGTTCGATTAGTGGATTATTGTTTTCTCTCT
>CM018915.1:17410902-17413402 GCA_009663005.1 Actinidia chinensis | reverse complement strand
GTAATAATTAAATTTTCTATCAACTTTGGAAATGTTTCATAGTCTCTTGCTGAATAATATCTCAAACTTGCTAGAATTATTATGTAATAAGTGATCAAACAATGCGTAGACAATTATTTCAAAGATTTAAAATTCACATGTGCTAAATGTTCATGCCATAAAGAAAAGCAGGACTCAACAATATAAATAGAATTCGACTCTTTATTAATACTAAGTTGATCATCCATCACATGAGTATTCCTTCCCAACAAATATTCCATTCGAGACAAGATTAACTTGTTAGCTCTAGCAAGGCTTTAATGCCTTTTTTACCCAAACATCTGCAGAAGTAAAATTATTCCTTCATATCAGAATATGAAGCACATTGAGAAGAGTTAACATCTTTCCAGAAGTAAATTGAAGCTCTACAACCCTTCTTCACAAAACCTTTAGCAGGTTGGAATGTTCCCAATTAAGACTTCATGCCCATCGGTAGCATCTACATAACTTCTTGAATTGTGATTTGTTTCTTGCATACATGTACGTTGCCCCACAATCAAAACCACCGTAAGACTTAGTTTACAAGCCGCAATATGCAATTCAGTCATCATGCTTAATTTGCATTTAAAAATCATTAGCAACAAGTGCATTCTATTTATTTTTCAACCAAATTAGCACTATGAGTTGCTACCTTCTTTCTTTGTCTTCTTTCTGTTTTTGCATTCTCTCTTGAATGACATTTCTTTTCCACAATGTAGCAAGTAGTTATTCTCTTGTATTTTGCCAGAATTATTGGAGTATTAGGATTACTCCCATCAGAGTTTTCTTTTGTTCCTTCTAATTAGTTTGAAAGTTGTTGTTGCTGTTACATTGCTACCATCAACATAATTCACTTGAGAGAGTAGATTGTTTAAAAAAACCAACCCCTTATCCCGATTCGAGTTTCCTTTTCGATCGTAGGTGTTTCAGAATTGCTCAAGAGTGAAATCTTCTGTTGTATGGCAAAAGTTTCTTCCTATAATCATTTCCTAGTTAGAAGAAAGTTTGGCAATTAATTGCCCTCTTTGTAATGATTCAGGAACTACAACTTTCATATTTTGGAGTTTAGTCACTAAGACTTGTAACTCATGAATTTGATCCATAAGAGAAATATTATCAACCATAGTAAATTCAAAGAATTTTAGAATGATAAATTTATCTGCACCTTGTTTTTTGTTGGTGTATTTAAACTGTAGTGTATCCCAGATTTCATTTGGAGATTTTACTAATGTGAATAGATTATACAACTGATCTGAAAGGGTGTTCAAAATATGCCCTCTGCAGACCACTTCGTCTTCTTCTCATTCCTTCCGCTCTGCTTTAACCTATTCAGTATCATCGTCCTTTGATTCTGCGATCGGTGACAAATCCGGATTCAAAAGATATGAGACTTTTAGTGCGGTAAGTAAGAATATTGTCTTGTCTTACCAGCGAGTGAAATTTGTTCCATCGAACCTATCCAATTTCACAAAATCTTGACTCATCATCTTCAAGGATGCCATTTTTGGTTCTGACTTCGAGAAAATAACACTTTAAGATTTTTAGATGTAATAATCTAAAATCAAAAACTTGTGGCTTTGAGGCGTATTAATGGACACTTTCCTTAAAGTGTTATTTGCCCTCACTATGTTGCTGCAGGGTTATAGACAAAATATTTTCAAGATACAACAAAGACTCTAAAATCTGCAAATAGTACTAATTCTACAGATTTTTCTTCCGAACTTCTCTTAATACGAAAGTTGTAAGACTAAACTTTTTTTTAAAATTAAAATAAAGACAACAATATATATATAGACTGAAAGGGTACAAAGGTGCATTTTCAATTTAAATCCAAAACCCATGTCTATTCATTTCAAATGAAGAGTCATGACTGTTTAAAATTAAATAAATAATTGGATATAAATAAATAAATAAAATAATGCAGGCTTTTATAAGTGTCAAGTGCACCACATTGCGCCACGCGACTTGCCCGTGAGATGTGTGTGCATGCAATGCAAAGCACTGGATAACTACTCAAAACACTCAATTTCAATTTACATAGTGATGTGTGTAAGGCTTTATAAACCCACAAAATTTTATAAACTTTCAATGTGGGACAAGCCACCAAGCACATCCACTTGCCTTTAACAATACAAGTTATATCTTACATCGTCAGTTTTCGTGATTCTAGGAAACCATTGCCCACGTAATTTGGAGAGCACGTGGGCAGAATATTATCTCTCAAGCTTTTGAATAGGCCAAAACAAAGGACGCACGAGTGCTGTGATAGATCAGCAACTCGAGCCAACACCTGCGATAGTCTCCGGACCACATATCTGTAACCATCCCGAGTTGAAATACAATGCAGCACTTAGGGCACCATAGTTGCGCACAAACTTCAAAGGAACCGACTAGGGTAGTCCTTCAGCTGGGTGAATGTGTGGAAGGAGGTTCTTAGCTTGAGAACTTTACTCTTCCAAGTCGCACAGGGAAGGGGATCACT
>CM018915.1:17383402-17385902 GCA_009663005.1 Actinidia chinensis | reverse complement strand
CAGGTGTATGTCTATCGAAGAGGGAGTTGGAGAATTCCCTCAAGCGGAGACTATGGTCGAATGCACAAGCCCCTAGGGTATCAAGAAAACGAGCGACATGCTTGCGGGAATTGCCTCTTTGCCAGTCGAAACATCTAAACTTTGGGACCACATATGCTAGGGACAAGGCATGTTGGCGATTTCCAACAGGTAGGGAGGACGTAGGTCAAAGTTGAATGTAGAGGAAAGGGGCATACAATCCTGGTGGAGAATCACTCGTACAGCTTACTCAACCAGGATCATAGTCAACTTTGACTCGGGGAGTGTTTGTGGCAACCGGAGCGGACGCGACTCCAACAGAGGTTGGTTTCAGCGGCGTAACCCTATGATTGTCCCCATCTTGCAATTGTAGGTCACGTGCCTATTACGCATGACTTCTCCAACTAAGACCTCGTTGATCGCGTCGTCTTGGGATCCATCCCTATCAGTCTCCATACTTTGATGAGAAGAGGAAGGACCCATGGAAATGGAGTTAAAACGATGTTGCATGGCCAACAAAGTCTCTTTGAAGACTTGCATGGTGGCCATGTCCTCATAAAGTATACAGATTTGCTTATAATAGCCATTTGGGAATTATGGCCCTGGAAGTTGTGGGGGTTAGGGGACGTGTTGTGCTTATAACTGCTGTCAAATCTTGTCCGCTATTGGCTGCATTGGTTTGTCGACCTTTGAAGGTGGTGGCTCCAGTATTAGTTTGCGGAAAGAGAGCACCACGTTTTCCCAGCGGAGTAAAATGTCAAAAAGTGGATGGTTTATTGACTGGAATTAGCCTTGTGGGGTTATGACAGCCAATCTTCTATTTCTAGTCCACCTAAGGTAAAGAAACCGAAGACTAAAAGTCCAATAGACACATTCTTCACAGCTAATTCTGATGTTGTAGTACAAAATCGAGGAAACAAACCAAAATCGATGCCAATGATCCGTACAAGAAAGAAATTAGGGATCGAGCTGTGACAAGATTCACTAGGTGGATGTATGAAAATGGTATTTCTTTTAATGCAGTAAATTACCCAAGTTTTGGGACCATGATTGAATCTATTGGGCAGTATGGTCCGGGCATGAAATCGCCAAGCTAGACATGAGACAACGAGTAATTATTCTCAATAAGATGATTTGAATGTAAAGAGACATGGATGAATTGGGTGAAATATGGATGCTCTATAGAATCATGGTTGATGGTGGATTGATGGAAAGGAAGGCTTTGATAAATTCCTATTGCATTGTCAAAAAGAAGTATGTTCACCACATCATGGCGAGTCTATTGATCTTTCAAGCTACAGTAGGATGGTGTGGGCAACAAATTTTTGAACTACTTAAAAAGTATGTGAAACTTGTTGTGGAGCTAACATTCGTCCGAAGTGTGTCACCGACAATGCCTCAACACAATATTAGCCTCTAACAATTTTTTTTCTTGGTCATGACAATATATATAGGATAGAAGTTTTTTAATTTTAGATATTATTTTTCCGTTGTTCATTAAAACAGAATTTTCGTTTATTTTATTGTCTGAATTTTTAAATATAAAAGTTTTTTGGAAGCAAAGCGACCAATCTTATTGGACACCATGTGTTGCCTATTGTATTGACTTGATTTTAGAGATAGTATTTTTTAAGATACCAAAATTGAAGTCATTTTTGAAAAGGCTGCATGCAGTGCATTGGTTTTATTTAAATCGGCACACTACTACTATGAATGAGGCGGTTGTACACACGCAAAGGGAGTTGGTTAAACATGCTAAAAAACAAGATTCGCAAGTGCTTCTCCACTTAATCTTAGGGATTCATTCACAAGAACAATTTAAGGAAGATGTTTATGTCCTTAAATGGACGAATAGCAAGTGGGCAAAAGAGGATCACGAAAAGGGTAGACACAGTTCATGATGTCGTCTTCTTTTGGAATTGTGGTTGCCTATACTCTTAAGATTACAGGTCCCTCTTATGTGCATCCTCGATTAGTGTGGATGACGGTATAAAAACCTCTCATGGGATAATCTATGAGGCTATGGATAGGGCGAAAGAAAGCAATTGCTCATGATTTGGGGGAATAAAGAAAAAAAATGAGGCTCTTTTAATCATTGGACCATAGGTGGGAGGTTCAATTGCATCGCGTTTGCATGCACTGTGTATTTTTTGAATCCGCATAGTTTTTTTAATTCATCCCACTCAATGTTGCGCAAGTGCAGAGGTTATGACTGAGATGTATGAAGTTGCATATTAAAAGTTGGTCTTAACAATCAAGAATCAAATAAAAATCAACTTCAGCGATATGGACCCTTTAATATGAAAGCTAGGATCTTTTGGGGGGTTGTTCGTTACAGTTAGAGTGTAGGTCAACGAGTGACTAGGGCAATGGTGTTATTTTTTCAAATTCTTAATTAATTTATTTATAACCAATTTATTAATTAATTTATTTTTTTCATAATATTATTACTAATTAGTTGTATGTCACAACTGATTGGTGG
>CM018915.1:17340902-17343402 GCA_009663005.1 Actinidia chinensis | reverse complement strand
TGTGCAGACATTATTGCCTTTGCCGCCCGCGATAGCGCTAACAAAGTTGGAAAGATATGGTACAATGTGCCAGCTGGTCGCCGAGACGGCCGTATCTCTCTCAGCAGCGAGGTCACACAAAATCTGCCCCCTCCGTTCTTCAACGCCACCCAATTACGCGACAACTTTGCCAGAAAAGGAATGTCGCTCGACGAGATGGTGACCCTCTCTGGCGCTCACTCCATTGGTGTGGCACACTGTACTTCATTCTCATTACGCCTTTACCCACAAGACCCTTCCATGGACCCAACTTACGCCAATTATTTAAAGACCATTTGTCCCCGGCCAGTAGCCAATGTGACAGCGCCAAACCCAACAGTGGCTCTCGATTTGGAAACGCCGAACCGTTTGGACAACAAGTACTATTTGGATTTGAAGGCACGGCGTGGATTGTTGGCTTCGGACCAGACGTTGATGAGCAACCAATTGACGGCGAAGATGGTGTTGAACAATGCGAGGTATGGTTCCATTTGGGCTGCCAAGTTTGGTGCCGCAATGGTGCGCATGGGTAATCTTGACGTCCTCACCGGTCCACAGGGGGAGATCAGGAAGAACTGCCATTTCGTGAACTAAGCTCTCAAATCCTTCATCAGAGTCTTGACAAATGACAAGATTTGATAGTGTTAATTGTTTTCATTTGTTTCCTCGATATGCTTCGGAATTGTTTGATTTGTTGTTTACTGATTCAAGTGTTTGTCAATTTTTCTTGTGTAATGCCCAAATGATGTTGTTGTCTTCCATGTAATAAAGCCGTTAAGGCTTTTCTTTTATGTCACATATTTTTCTCGGCCCGACGGAAGCACCTACAAATATGAAAAGGGATAACAACAAGAATTTTATGTGGTTCGACCCAAAAATTTCTGCATCGACTAAAGAGAGATTTCACTATGTATGTAAAATGGAGATTATAATTTTGAGAAACCTCCACCCTACCCGAGCTCCACGTTCAAGGGTACTTGAGTCATTACTCATCTTGGTATATCATTTTTTTCTCTCTCTACATCTGTATTTTACCCTCACCATTTTTATTTCACAATCTAACTGGGAGCTCTCGGCCCTTCACTGCTCACCCTCACTATCTCTTCTATTTTATTCTCACTCTCTCTATCTCCTTTCTCCCAAAATACATAGCCTACAAGAGGTATTTATAGGCAGAAATTTACACATATTCTTAGAGTCATTAAGGCTATCATTAAGAACCCAAAAGCTCAATTGGAAGGAAGCATCATTAGTATTGAAAGAGAGCACTACATGGAAAAAGGATGAGTCAAAAACCCACAAGGGCTTTCTTGAAAACTAATTGAGCCAAATCCTAAAGTGAATGGACCCAACAAATCCAAGGGGTGGGGGCAGGACTTACATGGGCTCATTAATCACAAACCAAGGCCGTCTCAACTATGCTCAATTCACAAGGCTTATATTTTTTGGGGGGAAAATTTATTTAAGCAAATTATTCTATTTATTTATTTAAATTAATTTTTATTTTTCTTCTTCTAGAAACTATTCGTTTTGGATCGTTTGGCTGTGCACGGGTTCGTCGCACCATTTCGCATTGACACTTTCGCATCTAGTCCTAGCAATGTTTCACTCTTTTCGAACAGTCTCATATGTGCCTATAAATACCAGTTCAACCCCTGACATTTTCATTCATTTCGAGCCTTCAAACTCTCAGCACATATACACTGTGCATATTAAAATAATTTTTTTATTACAAAGTTCCTCCATTGTTCTATTCGCCGTGTAAACAATTATAATACTGCTTTTATTTGCGTAAATATTGTTATTTCCTGAGAGGGGATAAACATCGTTCAGCCACAACAACGACTATAAGAGTAGCCATCATTCACCCACATCAACATTTTAGCTGTGTTTAGATCAGTGATTCATGGAGGTATTTATCAAGAAAGAAGAAAACTACGGAGTAGCTTTTTATTTTATTAAGAAAAATATCAATCATTTCTAAACCTTTCAATGATTTTAGTCTTTTCTAGTTCATGTTTTTTAAATTTCAAATGATAAAGTTTGCATTATTTTGATGAGATCTATATTGAATATGAAATTATGTAAATAAAAAAATATTTTAAATATCAATATTTTTTTAAAATGTTATTGGAGTCCCTGATGTTTGAAGTTTTACACGATGAAAAAATATAGAATTCGTTTTTTTCCCAATAAAGCAACATTTTCAGCTATTACTAATAAATTAAAATCAAACTTATAATATTTTTTATATAAAAGTGAGTAATGAGAATTTTCTCACAATGAAAAATTTTTACCGAGAATAATACAACATTAATAACAAGAATTTTCTTAAAATGTACAATATCATGTTGACAATGAGAATTTTTTTATAGTGAGAAATATATTATTGTTACAGTAAAAATTTTCTCTTTATGTACAATATTATATTGACGGTGAATATTTTTCTCTTCATATACAATACCGTATTAATAGTAAGTGA
>CM018915.1:17308402-17310902 GCA_009663005.1 Actinidia chinensis | reverse complement strand
ACGAGACGTGTGCAACCAGTGTCTATGATGTTCCATGCAGAAGCGCAGAGGAGAGAGACAAGTAGACATGTACAGCGCTCTCAGGCGGACGTCGCCGAACCGAATCTTCTTTCGCTCAAGATACTATGTGATGGTGATCTCTCAGTTGTCACACAAGGGGGAGAGATGGGAATTCACGACGACTTGCAAACAACGTACTTTGGGCAGCGCACCCCGGTGGGGGGAGCAAGCACCTAGGTGAGAAGGTGCGGCACTTTCAGGTTGGAAGTGCATCACTTCAGTGGATTGGAGTTGCCCCCGGATGAGGGTAACGTATCTCGGATACTGTCTTGTAGATCTTACGGGGGAGCTGGACTAGAAGTTGTCAGGGATGGATAACTTTATGACTGCAGAGTACCTCCAATGGCTGGAGGGGTGAGAATTGTTGAAGTCAGCCAATAAGGAAGCCCAAGAATTCAAGCCCAATGGCCCAGCCAAATGAACCCAGCCCCATATGAATAGGATTATATTTAGGAATGAATTGGGAATAGACGGAAGAAAGAAGTAGAGGAGAAGAGAAGGAAGAGAGAGAAGCTGTCAGGTTTTCTGTCCAAGAGCTGCCGAAGGATTCAAGATGGAGGCTCCTCCTTCCCCGAATCTCAAATGAGGCATGTATGACTCAGCCCTGAGCTCATATCCTCTTCCTCCTACTGCTTATCATTCATAAGGATTTCCGTTTGAACCGCCAAGGAGGAAAGACTGGATCAGAGTAAAAAGCTAGGCAAGATGTAATCCTTGGATGATTACTGAGCACACATCTTTTGGCTGTGTGCAGAGAGGGGCTGAGAGAGAGTTGGGATTTGGGGGAGTGCTTAAGTGTGCTAGTGAGAGCACCGAGAGCACAGAGAGATCTGGACAGTGAGTGGGCTAAATTTTGTAGCTGTGAGATCTTAGACGCGGACAGTGAGATGGTGAGAGATGAGAGAGTGCTAGAGGTGGTATATGAGCTCCTCCCTATTGACCATTGGTAATTCATTTCTGTTATAAGTGAATTGCTGGTTCCTCTCCGTGGATTTAGGCAGATTGGCCGACCACGTATATCTGCCGTCTCATGTGTGTGGTTGATGTTGGTAGAGTGACATGGTAACTCCGTTTTGGCACAACAATCCCTTCCCTATTACTGGTCAAAATAATTTAGTTTTATACTCAAAAATTTAATTCTCAACCAACCGCCTTGCAAACTGATTTCCTACTCAAGAATTCCCAGCTAATGACGCTCCTGATCTTTACAAATTCTTGTTTCTTTATTCATATCTGAGCACGTTTTCGATGCTGCGCTAGGCCAGATCATACCCGGGTGGGGGACTCCAGACACGGAGTCATCAAAATTCACGGCTGACTTAACCACAGTTCATAAACTTAGAACGAAAGCGAACCAAATTAAAACCACATCAAAAACCTAATCGATTCAATAGTAGTCACGGAACACCCGAACTCACGGTTTGGGGCGCGACAAGTCGGCGAGACGGACCTCGGCGCACAACTAGGCGGCGAGAGCGCGAGATGCGATCGAAACCTCCTGACAACATTATCTGCTCGGAACTGAACGTCCAGAGCGGGGACGCTGCTGTTACCCCGACCTCTACTTCAGCTACCATCTATCCAGATGCATACGCAATACCCACAATCGCTCGTTCACAACACACTTTCAGATTTTCCCCGAAAAAACAGAAAATTGAAGAGTTTCTGTAAAGAGAATTTGGGGTTTTGCTCTTTGACGATGCTTTCTCGCAGTTTCTTTCGAATTCGAATGATTCGTCATAAACGACTTGTATCAAACCACCTGAAAAACTACCCTATATCAAAAATTACTCGAGTAAATGAACCTTTGGAAAGATGGGCTTGAACTTGTATTTATAGTTGAGATAGGGAAATTGGGAAATGGAAACCGGCGTCCAACTGTAAATAGGTGTGGGAGGATGAACGTGTGGTGGTCCACAGCCATATATATTATGGGTTGTGCTATGGGTACACCAAGGTGTACACCAAAGTGTACACCTTGGAGAGAGAGACACAAAGAAAGTGAGACCTACCCACTTGGGTGGGTGGGGTTCACTTTTTATGTGTCTCTCTCCAAAGGTACATTTGGTGTACACCTTGGGTGTACCCATAGCATTTTCCATATATTATTTGATTTGAGGGTTTTCATCCGTGTAGCACCACTTGGCTTGGTCCACGCGTGAATGTTTGTTTCTACGCCTCCGCGTCACCGACCTTTTCCTTTGCATGTGCGCGGGGTCACTTCGCCCCAGTAGACCAATAAACCAAACCCCATGAATACCATCATTAACTTTTTTATGATTAAACATGGTTTTTTGTCATGATAATGTCATGATGACAGAAAGAGTAAACGAAAACAATAGGTTTAGTCTTGGAAATAGGTTAAGGGTCTGCTCTCATCATGGCCCGTTAAGATATGATTAAGAAGGGATAATATTAAAATATTTAGTTTTTCAATATA
>CM018915.1:17285902-17290902 GCA_009663005.1 Actinidia chinensis | reverse complement strand
CAATTGCAGGTCCATAGTTACGACGTCAAATGAATCCTAGTGGACTCTCGCACTTCAGTTGAGGTGATGTATTATGATCTTTTTAAACAACTAAATCTGTCTAAGGATGATCTAAAGCTGACTCGAGCTCCATTACTCGGATTCAATGCTCAAGCCCACTGGCCTTTGGGAACTGTAACACTCAAAAGTCTTAGCTGATATCCAAAAGCTGAAGATTGAGTTTGTGATTGATATTCCCTCCCCCCATAACGCGATCGTTGGCAGATCTTGGTTACACAGGATGAAGGGAGTCGCCTCCAAGCTATACCAGGTCATCCAATTCGCCCCCTCCAAGGGGGAGGAAACACTTTATGGAGACCAAATAGCTGCCAAAGAGTGCTACCTTGCCACAATAAGTACCAAGGCAGCCATGAAAGAGGGAAGTCCTGGAGGATGTTGGCTGGACCCCTTAGGCCAAAGTCGTGGAAGACCTACTTCACTATGAACTCGATGAGCTAAGATCGGACCGTTACTTCCTCATTGGCTCAAACATGAAGGAGCGAGAAAGAACCGAGCTCTTCGAGTTCCTAAAAGCAAACATCGAGGTTTTTGCATGGATGACCATACGACATACCGAGAATTGACCCAAGCTTCATCAAGCATGAGCTTAACGTCATACCCGAGGCTCGTCTTGTGAAGCAGCGGGGAAGAAGGTCTGCGGCCGATCATGTTGACATGGTGATAAAGGAGGTCAAAAAATTAAAGGATCCAAGTGCAATAATGGAAGTTCTTTACCCAAGCTGGTTGTCCAACATAGTGATGGTAAAGAGAAAGAATGGCAAGTGGAGAGAGTGTCGAGTTCACAAGTCTTAATCGAGCTTGTCCGAAAGACTACTTTTCCTTGCCAAATATTAATCAGTTGGTGGACTCAATATCCGGCCATGCCTGGATGAGCTTTTTGGACGCATACTGAGAATACCACCAAATAGAAATGCACAAGCCATATAAGGAGAAAAATACCTTTATCACCCACTGCGGCGTCTTTTGTTATAAGGTCATGCCCTTCGGGGCTAAAAAATGCTGGAGCCACATATCAAAGAATGATCACTAAGATGTTCGGACGTCTGATGGGGAGCACTATGAACGCTTACAATGACGACATGGTGGTCAAAAATAAAGAAGAGATGGATCCTTTAAAGGACCTCACCGAGGTGTTCGAGATTCTGAAAGAGTACAAGCTGAGAGTGAACGCAACTAAGTGTGCCTTTTGAGTGAGCTCGGGCAAGTTCTTAGGGCACTTAGTCACATTGCTAGGGATCGTGGCAAATTCGGAGAAGATTGTGGCAATCAACGACCTTGAAAATCCTAAGAATGTTGAGGTTTAGAAGCTAACATGAATGGTGGCAACACTCAACCGATTTATCAGAAAGTCTTTTGATAAATGCCGTCCATTTTTTCAACTTCGCAAAAACATAATTTTTATGAAATGAAGAGTGTGAGCATGCACTCCAAAAATTCAATTAGTACTTAACCAAGCCACCACTTCTTTCCACCCCAGATGAGAGAGAGCTATTCTATGTCTACCTCGCCGTCTCTAAACACGCCGTTATCCCCGTGCTGCTTAGGGAGGTAGATGGAGAGTAGAGCCTGATCTACTTCGTTAGCAAAACGTTTATAGATTGCCAAAAAGAGGTACTTGCCACTGGAAAAACTGGTGCTAGCCCTGGTTATTACTATGAGAAAGCTCATGCACTATTTTCAAGCACACCTGGTTGTGGTATACACAAAATTTTCACTAAAAAACGTGCTGATGAAAGCAAACCTATCTGAGTGACTGTCCAAGTGGGCTGTCGAGGTCTGATAGTTGGCTTAAAATTTCTCCCTAGAGCAGCAATCAAGGGCCAGGTCTTTGCTGATTTTGTTGCTGGGTTCTCGCCTTGAACTGTGAGTGCAGAGCCATGTTACCTTGCATCTGCACACAGGGCGGATGAGAGCTCAGTAGGAACATCAGCTGCAGTCGAGACAACAATTGAGGTTCCTGAGGTTCTTAAGGAACCACCTCAGTTTGACAAACACCCACAATCGAGGATTTCGACGAGGATCCTGAGGCTCTTCTGGAGCCATCTTAGATCAATCAATCCAAGGTGTGGAGAATGTACGTTGACAAGCGTTGTACTAAAAAGTCCCGAAGGGGCCGTTTTCGAGTACTGCCTTAGGCTGAATTTCCTCGCAACAAATAACGAGTTGAGTATGAAACTTTTATGCAGGACTTAGGTCCACCAACAAACTGATGGTTCCCAAGCTCCACTGGGTTTAGCCTCGGCCATGTTGAATTTGGAACCATCGGTTTGCTAGTGGGACCTAAGTTCTGCAATGAAAGCTTTGTACTTGGCCTCGTTATTTGTTGCAGAAAAATTGCAGCTTAAGGCGTTGCTCAAAAACGTCCCCTTGGGGACTGTTTAGTACAACACCTTCTCCTATAGCTGAGATATTTTTGGCCCATTAACATATATTCTCAAAGCCTTGGATTGATTGATCGGATGTGGCTCAAGAAGAGCCTCAGGATCCTCGTTGAAATCCTTGGCTGTGGGTGTTTTGTCAACCTGAGGTGGTTCATTAAGAACCTCGAGAACCTCACTTGTTGCCACGGCCGTAACTGATGTTCTTACCGAGCTCTCTTTCGCTCTGTGTGCAGACGCTAGGTAACTCGACCCTAGACTCATAGTTCGGGGCGAGAACTCCGCAACAAAATCAGCCAAAACCTGGCCCTTGATCGTTGTGGAGATGTTGGACCTGCTCCAGATCTGCTTTGGTCAATGTGATGCGCCCTGGCTTAGTGAAGCCCTGTCTTGGCTTCTTTGCCGCTGGTTGGACCGAGATTACCTCGTACATTTTCCTAACAATGCGGATCTCCCTTCGGATCCTATTTTCAAGATCAGGATGGTTTGGGCCCCCGATCATGTGAATGGTCCCGAGGGGGAGATCCCTGTCTCGGTCAAACCTAGGGTTAGATCTAACCTCGGCTTTTTGTGTCTCTGTCTTCTCTTGGGCCACGAATGCTTTCAGGTGCTTTGCCTGAACAAGCTGGTTGCGTTTCTTGGGATCTCCTCCAACATGGAGAGGTTTCTTGTAGTATGACTTGGCCTGGATCTTGGTGAGGAGCTCATAGATTTGTTATTTGAAAACCACGTTGATTCCTTGCATCACTTGTCCTTCACGGTTCTCGATACTACCTTTCGTATTTTGAATGTGCCATCTCCTTGAGAGGATGTTCCTAAAGCTCGTTCGGCCTACCTGATGTTGTCCTCCAACTGAGCATACATCTACACTCGTGTCATAAGATCTCGGAAGTCAGTTGGAGGGTTGAGTGTCAAGTTGTCTCACAGTTTCTCACATGGAGTTTGCCCGAACTTGTAGCTGACCATGGCGAGCACTACCAAACACACCTCAATTTCATTGCACAACTCCTAATATCTTTTGCTGTAATTGCGGAGCGTCTCATTCATGCCTTTGTGGAGTGTTAGAAGTGAACTTACACCCTTTGGTATTGATTACGAACCGAGCCACGAATGACTCGAAAAGTTGGAGGACGTTCTTGATTGACCCTTGTGGGAGCTTCTCGAATCACATCAGCCAGAGATCTCCCAAGCTTGAGGGAAACACCTGCACATTAGTGCGTTGAGGTGATTCCAAAGTGCCATTATCTATCGAAAATGGATGTTATGCGACCTCAGGTCGGACTTCCCATCGTATGTGTTGAATTTTGGGGGATTGAACTTCTTCGGAGGTACTATTCCCTCAATCTTGGGCACAAATGGGGTTTGGTACCTCGGGAAGAGTTGCTCCTTTGGTGCGGACTTTGTGGTCCTTGCTTCTGACCTCGCCGGGAGAATTGCTTTTGCAGCGACTGTTTTTCTAGCGACTAGCTTCACTCGCAAGTCACCAGCTCCTCGGTTTCATTTGATATCAAGGGTTTGACGAAGGTCCACGCTAGTGGTGGTTTGGCTTGGTGGAGCCCTCATTTGCTTGTTGCCACAGTCTTACACGCTACTCTCTCTCTACATTTCTGGTCACTAATTTGACCGTCAGAGAGTCGTCTCGGAACAGCTCCGGACGGTCTTTCTCACTATTCCTATCTAGTAGGTCCGACAAGCAGCTTTCTGCCACCAGTTACCGCCAATGTCTACGTTTGATTTCCTTTCTATTCCACTACTCCACAATATATAAAATCAAGTTATTGTGATTCTGATAAACACTAATTGCCCGAATCTCCATGAATCAATTTCCCCTATATATTCAAACCTTAAAAATAAAAACCACCCAATAATCATACAAAACAAAGATATTTGTTGATGACAAAAAGGGAGGGAGAGGAGCAGAGAGAGAGAATCTGATCCAGGTTTTATGGTTGTCTTTAGCCACTTGCTTGTTTTGTATTTTTGACTCTGGTTAGCTTTCTTTGACTACTTATTAGTTATGTTCTGTTTGATTTTAGGGTTTGAGAGAGTAGTGTTATCCTAAAACTATGCCATTAGACTTATGAGGTTGTGAGTAGCGATGTGGCTGTTTTAAAACCACTTTATTAACTCACTGCTGAGGTCGCAGTATGGGGTTAAATGTTTTAAAACCGCTACATTAACTCAATGATGAGGTGGTGGTTTGGGGCCGGGTTACCACAATTCGAACCACCCCTAAAGAATTCCGATCATGGCTCACACGATCCCAAACGTGGGGGTTCGCGATAAGGAACGTGATAATGTAGCGTTCCGGATTTGGTCTCCTTGTGTAGTTCATAAATGAGTTAATATTCAAAGATTGGAACAAGCTTGGATACATATCAGGGTAAAACAATTTCAATATTTGTAAATCATTCCCATTGCATTGACAATTTTTAGATCCAAATACAAGTTAGAACTTTTGAAGGTAGATAAAACAAAATTTGACATTCCGTTATATAATGTTGAAACGAATTGGTGATGTAAGAGAGGCATTAGCTACCACTGTTGTTTTAAAGTCATGAA
>CM018915.1:17260902-17263402 GCA_009663005.1 Actinidia chinensis | reverse complement strand
TTTGTTTTTTTTTTGCTGGTATCAAAATGAAGCAAAACATACAAACTGGGATAAATAAGACTTTCGCAGCATAAACATGGGTAAGAGAGAAAGTTTCTTCTGCCTTCCATCTGGTAGAGAATGGGTTGACTGATTACCCTCCTTTTGTCAAACTGAAGAGGATGTGAAGGAATAGAATTCCTGAAGATTCAATTTATATATACTTTTGTAATAGCCCGATATCCAATAAAATGAAAACTACCAATAAATGTTTTCGGCCACATAGCCTATTGTAGTTGCATCGATCACACATTTTATTTTATTAAGGGTGAAATCACTAACCACCCCTAGGTTCCCTGAATTTTACACAAAGAACTCCTGACGTTTGAGAAACGCATAGTGGACTTCCTTGAGGTTTGAAAGTTATATAGATTTCTCCTATTTTACACTACTCACCCCTGATGTTCCGAGTTTCACACAAAGCATCCCTGACTTCAATCTTCCATTAGCAAGATGACTACCCATCCCATGACGGCACTGATAGTGGTTGAAATACCATATATGCCCTTTTTTTGACAAAATTACTATATCTGCACAAGGATATTGATTGAATGATCAAAAAATAAATCATATTTTAGAATAAAAGCATTTTATTTAAGCACGTGGACAACACTTGAGCAATTTTTATTACTATTTTTAAACAGATTAGTATAAAACGTGGTATAAAAATAATACAATTAAATAATAATTAGTCAATATGATTCACTTTTGGGTCATGTCATCAGCACCTTGTGAGATATATAGTAATTTTGTCAAAATAATGGCATATATGGTATCCAACGCACTATTCACGAGTCATGGATGGGCAGTCAAGGGTGCTTTGTGTATTAATCCGGAAGTTTAGGGGTAGTTAGTGTAAATGGGAGAAATCTATTACACGTTTCAACCTCAAGGGAGGTCATTGTTATTTCTCAAATGTCAGGGTACTTTGTGTATTAACCCGGAACCTCAGGGGTGGTCAGTGTATTTCACCCTTTATTTAACTATATTTTTCTTCTTACTTCATTGTATCTTATCTTTATGAATACTTATCCCTTCCATAAATTGCCACATACGCAGGGTATCTAAAGTGCTGCCCAATATTTTTGAGAATCAAATTGAAAATATTTTAAACCCCATAGCCAGTTTTCATGACATACAACATCTCACATATTGGAGTAAAATTTGTTGAACACAAGTACCCAGTAGTTGTACTTCCATGGGAATGGAGTTATGTGCAAGCACACTTGTTCAAGTTGTGCAAGATGCAAATGAAAATGAGAACTTTCCAGTTTCTAATCAATGTTGATACCGATCGCATATTGGCGAGTAAAAATGCTCAACTCAAGAGCATCATTTTTTCCTCGAATTTTGCAACTCATATATATATATATATATATATATATATATATGTATCACCATACTAATTCTCATTTTTACTTTATTTAATAGATATCTTAGTAGCTGCTGTGCACTTGAGACCTCCAAAGCTTAGCTACATGCCACATGACATATGAGAGTTTGTTGTGATATAGGGGAGGCAGAAGGCCAAGATGGTCGTAGAGGTGGCTATTTTGCTGGGTTGGTTGTGGCGGGGATTGCGGTGGTGATTGTGACCCATATTAGGAGTGATCACGGTTTGGTTTGGTCTGGTTTAGGTCCAAATTGTGAACCGACCGTAACCACAGTTTGCCATTTCCATAAACACAAACAGAATCTAGACACATTGGTCCAAACGAATAAATCCCTAGTAGCGAAATGGTGATATGAATGCTAAGGAAGCAAATAGTGTTGACATGAACAGATGAGGGGAGAAACCACCACTAGCAGATGGGGAGGAGAGCGATCCTGCGGCAGTAGTCATCGGAGTTGTCGGACAGGAACCAAGGGTGTGACAGTGCAAAGCTAGTGGTTATGGTCGCTTGCGGTGGTTGTTGCGTAGAGAGATCGTGCAAGATAGAGAAAGAAATTGCAAGAGAGGAGAGAGAGGAGGCACACGAGTTTTTTTTTTTCATGATTGCACGAGATTGCGAGAGAGACAAGATTCGTTATATTTTGAGGATTTGGATTGATTGGGCTAGGGTATCACTTGAGTTTGGGATGGGATTTATGCTTAATATCCTAACGGTTTTGGGTTTGGTTTGGTTTGGTTTGGTTTGGTTTGGTTCAAAACCATGGTTTAGACTGCTAACCGTGAACTGAACCGTTAGCTATCGGTTCAGCTAGTTTTTTTCTCACTCCTAACCCCATTAACAGTGACTAAGCTCACGAATGAGGAAGTGCCCTTCTTTTTCTTTGGTAAAGAAACTCATTACTATGACCTACATATTTTGGATACTCTTACCCTATTTTTTTTATTTCTAATTTTTTTGATTAGGATCATAGTTTGATTTCTATGTACTGTGATTAGATTTCTTTTATTGTGATTAAGGGATTTAATTTGGTGCTCCTTTAAGGTTACTCGCAGAAAAAACCCCTGCCC
>CM018915.1:17240180-17250180 GCA_009663005.1 Actinidia chinensis | reverse complement strand
GAACTTTAACGGGTACGCACAAATGCCTTTCATTATTGTCACTTTTATTACAATGTTTTGTTGGTGTGGTGTTTCACATTGGCAAATTTTATCATTGGAATTCAATTAGCATAAGAAATAATTAGAACTTATGAATAATTGCGACAATCATGACTTTGAAATTTACAGTAACAGAAAAATTATTTAAGAATCTTGGCAACTGTTTCATATAAAACATATATGATTTAGAGCAAGGAAAACAGTGCAAGGGTTTATTTCCTGGTCTGTTTCTTTATTTGTCCGTATATGATTTAGAGCCAGGAAAATAGTATAAAGATTTTTTTCTGGTCTGCTTTATTTATTTTTCCATATATGATTTAGAGCAAGGAAATACTGCAAATATTTTTTTCTTGGTCTGCTTTCTTTATTTGTCTTATTTTTTTCTGTTATTCGTTTTCCCTTTTCTACTTCTTTATTACATTCTTCAATCTAGAAGCACGCTAAGTAAATCTGGATTTTAAAAGTAAATTCCAATACAAATTCACAAGTTATATAGATAATGGTGCTATTATAGACCCCTTCATTTTGAAATATAACCTACATTCCTTTTTTGTGTGATATTGATAAAATTACAGAATGGTAAAAGAAGAAGAAGGGAAACGCTGGGAGAATGTTTTGTGATATCTTCATGCATGTTATAGAAAATAAAATCACATTGTAGATGCGGGTAACAAATGAAGTTCGGAACAAAGGGGATACAATGTGGTATCCCTCTCTCTCTCTCTAGAATCTGTTGAGATTCTAGAGCACAATTTATTTATGCTGATTTCTTAACTTTATTTACACTTACACGAACATTTAAAGCCACTCAACCATTAGCCTAAGCACGGCAAAAAACAGTGCTCCAATTTTTACAAGTCTTTGCTCACATTTTACGTATGACTTATTAGCTTGACATTTTGCATATTGCCTCGTAATTAGTTAATAAATGACTTATTAGCTTGACATTTTGCATATTGTCTCGTAATTAGTTTATAATTATGCATTTACATAATTGAAATAACATTTTGGCCGTTCCCAAATTATCAATGGACTTTGTTAGAGTATTAGTCCCACATAAGCGTATCAAAGGTTATGACTTTATATATTATTAGGACATTTCTATCTATTTGCTTAAGCTTTTGGATTGGTTACAAAGTTTCAGTTGGTATTGGAGCTAGACCCATTCCACCTACACTAAAAGAAAAAGAAAATCGCACCCCACGATGACAGACCCAAAAAAAGGCTACATGTGATAAAACAAAGAACTAAAAATAAAAGAGGCTACACTTGGTATTAGAGCTAGACCCATTCCACCTACACTAAATGAAAAAAAAATCGCACCCCACGATGACAGACCCAAAAAAGGCTACATGTGATAAAACAAAGAACTAAAAAGAGACTGCACGTGATGGGGGGAGTATTAGTATAACAGAACTAACAATATATTGCACGAGGGGGTGTTAAGTTTAGGTGTGTTAGTGTATTAGTCCCACATCAGTGGGTGTTGAATGAGTTCTGATTTTATATAATGCGGGGAGTGTTAAGTTTAGGTGTGTTAGTGTATTAGTCCCACATCAGTGGGTGTTGTGTTGAAGGTTATGGATTTATATAATGCGAGAAGTGTTAGGAGAAGTGGTAGAGTTTAATCCCCACATCAGTTAAGTGTTAAATGGATTATGACTTTATATAATGTTGGTTCCTCTTCACCTATTGGATACAAAATTTCACACATTTCATTTCTCATGCCCTTTCTTAGTCAATTTTTTTGGTTGATATGGAGTTTCAATTCATAGGATACGAATCTCATAGGTTCTATAGAGTGAAAACAAGCAATACCCAATATAGCATTGTTGTTTGTAGTTGTGGGGTAGTGGAGCTATCAAGAGAATGGAAGGTAGATACCAGCGATGGCTGATTAGTGGATGTTGGTGGCCAAGGCTACTGGGTTGACCTATGAGAAAGGAACAGTGAGAGATCGTTTCTAATTTTATTTCGGTAATACATCTTCGACAGTCAAGTTATTGACTAGAAATGTAGAACAGAGAGTATCAAAACGCATGTAAGTTAAACTTTGTGTACCCGTGAGAGAGAAAAATTCTGACTTGTTATAGTGGCGTCTCCAGCTCAGTCGCATGCTGGGCGTTGACTGTCATTTCACAGAGTATGTGGCTACCCAATCATGCCTCTGAGGCATGGATTGCTAGCCTATTAAATCCTCGACGTATGAATCTAAGTGTGCGGGTGACAGAGAAACTCGCCGTGTATGTTACCGCTTTGCCCCTGACATGATTTGAAAATCACCGCCTGATCAAGTCCTCCGCCCAAGCTTGCTCGAAGCAAAAAAAAGTTCGACAATGACTCTCGCCCTACTCAGTCCATGATGAAGGATATTTTATCCTCCCATATTGTTGCTCATCTCACATGAGCTTGGTCATCGCTTGCCGAGGTGTTGACGTTAGTGATTTTGTGCCTTATGATTTCGTGAACTGTGCGATTTTGTGCCACGTGTCGACACGGGGTCGTTCCAAGCAAAATTAGGGCATGAAATTGAGGCGCCCCTTAGGTCCTGTTTTTGCCGTTACCTGGCATTTTTGAATTTGCCTATAAATACGAGTCCTTCACCTGATCACTATTCACCTGTGCTTCTTTGAGTTCCTTGAGAGAGAAATTGTGGAGCGCCATTGACAACGCGTGAATCGCCGTCTCTTTTCATTTTCTGACGTCACTGATTGTTCCATTCCTACCTTCCTACGAATCTCTTCATTCTTAACCGCGTTCATCCCTCACTGTAAGTCTCGTTGGGTTTGTCTAAACTATCTGTATTTTTTATTATCAACTTTTCAATCTAGTCTGGGTCTTTTTAATCTGTATTTAGGTCTTGAGTCTCATTTAGGTTGCCGTGCATCGGCGCCGTTTATATTTGTATTCTAACTCTGTTGTGTACCTGTTTGTGGTCGTCTGTCCTCCCCCCTCATTGACGGGTGGCATTTAAGCTTTTCAGGTCCCAAAGGCTCATTTCTACTATTGAAATGGGTCTGACCTAAACTTGTTTTGGTTGAAAATCTTGGTTTCTGGTGACTTGACTATTTATTAGTTAGGGTTTGTTTCCCCCTATGAGTTAGGATTTTGCTCCAAGTCGTTTCTTTCGCTGAGAGAGCTTGAGGGAGTGACAACTAAAATTGGATTCTCAATTGTATGTAGATAAGCCACACGGGACAAAACTCAGCTAACTCTTCTCCCCGAATGTTATGTTTACTACTTCCCTGACTGGTATAGAGTTCATTCTGACTTTGGTGTTTTCATTTCATAAATGCATTGAACGAGCCCAGTTGTTTAGTACACAACGTTGCCACATTTACATAATGTAGAAGGCCACGATATCCCGCATATGACTTTATAAAAGGCTAGTCCACGATGTACTTCCATTGTGCAAGATGATAGGGATCGATCATGTTTCGCCGTAGTTGATTCACCAAAGGTTGGGCTTCAGTTCCCTATCAGTCCACTAGTGAATCTGTCGCATCGCCGACCGACCTTTAATCAGGTGTGGATTATTTTGTTCGAATCGTGCTTGTGATGGACACCTTAATAATGAGAGAGGGGCTCCAATTTTTTGCCTACGTTTGCTTCATGTATACACCGTGGTATGCCCGAAACTAGAGCCCAGTTCGAACTTGTTTTACGGAAACCACTATGTCAGACTTAGGACCCCAATAACCCTACAAGATTAAGTGACGCGAGAATCCTCAACAACATTTGAATTTGTACCTTGCTGATTGCGTTTGGGTCCGAGGAATGGGAGTTCGGGGCAAAGATGAATGGTATGTTACAACTTAAGCTCGGTACTCAGGTATTTCGGAATAGTCTCGCGCTTGCTTTAGGACATCCTTAGTTTGACGCCAGCAAAGAGGATCGCAGTCTGTTTAAATTCACAATTAGTAAATTTTATACTTAGTTGGTAAATTTTATCCTACAATTTCAAATTTGTGCTTTTTTTCTTCGTGGTAGGCACACTTCCACTACTGGTTGTGTTTCTTAGGATCACTCCCATGGAGAGAGAGGCTTTTTGTAGTACAACTTGTTCCTGATCTTGGTGAGAAACTAGTAGAATTGGTTATTTGAAAACGCATTGATTCATTCCTCACTCATCCTTCAATGTCCTCTATCCTATTCATCTTTGAATGTGCTTTCTCCGCTGGGGAGGATGTTCCTATAGCTTATTCATCTTGTCTAATGTCACCCCTCCATCGAGCAGATCATCTCCCACCTGGCATCATGAGATCTCGGAGGTTGGTTGTCCCACAGTTTTCTGACCGGGAGTTAGCCTCGGCTTAAAGATGACGCTAGCGAGCTCGTTTGAACACCCCAATCTCTTGTACATTCCTATATCTTTTAACTATAATTGCAGAGGCATCTTATTTTTTTTCCTAAGAAGTGTTAGGATTGAAGTTCTACCATTCGATGCTTGGTGTTGATACGAACCGAGCCATTAAGGACGCAGGAAGTTGGAAGAAGCTCTTATTGACCTCGGTATGACTTCTCAACCACTTCAGCAGAGATCGCCCAAGCTCAAGGGAAACCTTGCACTTGTACACGAGGTGTTCAAAACATCATAATTTTTCGCTAATGGTTTATGTGGCGACTCATGTTAGACCTTTCTTTCAACAGGTTGAATTTTGGGGGTTAAACTTCTTAAAGTTTTCATTCCCTCAAACTCTGTGCGAATGGGGTTTGGTAACCTCATGAGGAATTGCTCTTTTAGTGTGCCCTTAGTGGTCTTGGCTTCTAACCTTGTCGGGAGAATTGCTTGTGCAGCGGTCGCTGCTCTACATACGAACGTTGCTCCAGAGTTTACCATCTCCTCGGCTTCGTTTTGCATTGAGGGATTGGCGAATGCCCTGACGCTATGGGGGTTCGGCTCGGTGGAGCCCTTGTCTTCCAATTTGGTCATGGTCCTTACTGTTGCTTTGACTATTGGCCTCATCGTAAGAAGATACGGCCAACTTGTCCCTCGAGCCTCCTCGAGGTGGAACTTCTCATTGGTACTGACCTTACTTCAATGACCCTTTCACCACAGCCTTGGGGGGTTGGTCCCTTTTCAATTATGGTCACTAAGACCTGCCTCGATTCCCATTTAGCATTCAGCTCTTAGGTAGCGTCCCGACTATCTTCTTACTGTCAAGAGTGATAAACCTAGGCCTCTCCGAGGGCCCTGGCTACCTCTGAGGCATTGGCCGTATTTAGTGTCCTCTCGCCCGACGTTCCTGACATGAGAGGGTACTCCCCTTGGACCCTCGACTGGATTTTGCCGCCATTCATGCTTCTAAATGCATAAGATGTGATTTTTGCTGATATCTAAGGTTGATTTCCCATAAGTATAAGTGAAGAATGATTCCAATCCCAAATATTACTACCGAGGAGGATAAAATATTCTTCATCTTCCTTTCGTGGTAGGAAATCAAACGTAGGCACACGTATACACCTCCAAGTATTGTGATCCCCTTTTATTTTTATCTCCTCTATGTCTTATTAATGCAATGAAGGTACCAAACCCATTGATAGTACTAAACATTGTTGTACATGCATGAAATTTATCAAATTACTTACGGGACATTGTATTTGGATCCAATTATTAATCTTTGAATATTTAAATACTACTTTCATTATTTTTTGCTTTTCCTCAATACCCTGGAAAAGAACATTGTATTTTACTTGTCTAATAGGTGGGTAATTTTGAGTAATATGAATGTTGATAAATATTGTATGTGGGTGTCTAAGTTTTTTGTTTTTGACTATCTTTCTTCTTTTACCTGGGTAATGGCTATACAATCAGAAAAATTTTCCACTAAGTAGCTTTCACTTTCAACCTTTTTATTGGCCTCTCATTGCCATCCAATGTAATTGAAAGATTCATTATACTAAAATTTATCTGGGGATGGAGATTTTATTCTATTCCCCATATAGCCTCATTGTTACCTCGCCCTCAAAGGTTTACATAAATTACATCATCGCTCACCTCGCTAATCTCTATGAGCCTGCTCGCTT
The DNA here is from genome assembly GCA_009663005.1 of Actinidia chinensis. NCBI lineage: Eukaryota > Viridiplantae > Streptophyta > Magnoliopsida > Ericales > Actinidiaceae > Actinidia > Actinidia chinensis. The sequence goes on along the minus strand of CM018915.1, from coordinate 17,244,114 downwards.
CTTCTGACACTAACTAAATAACTCTACCATCAAGCGATAAATCAAGTGTCGCCATTTAAATAATTAATCATCTTTCCTCTGAAAGACACCCCTCCCGTGAATCTAGCACACCCACTAGTTTTGGCTGGCATAACACAGTCTGACATTTCCCAAACTTCACAGATTCTCCTTCTCTCCTATGGGCCGAGTTGATAACTTCGCCATAGGAAGAAAGATCGTTGCAAAGACCATTTCTGAAAGGACGCCATCTCCACGAGACTCCTCTGCTTCAGTTGTCTAAAATGGTGGACTACTCTTTATCTCGCATTCTCCTATTATCACTCGATATCTCCGGGATCTCCTTCGCTAATGTATTCGTCCGAGGATCACGTCGAGATTTTTCTTACACGCCTTTCTATTCTCCAACTATAAAAGTCATTCCCTCATCATCAGAGGTGTCCAACCTCTTGTTTTAATTTCTAAGAGTTCTGTTACTTTGTCTGCTTAGCTTAATCTTGCCTTTGTCTGATTCTACGCTGGAGGATTTTGAGCGGCTATCCCGCTGATAACTTTTGTTCTCTAGTCCTACGCATGTCGCCCGATTTGTTATTGCAAGGTCCAAAACCAAGGTGAAAGGGCAATTTTGACTGTTGGTTGCTCAACCCCATATTTTCCACCCAACAATATCGTTTTTACATAATAATATAAATAACTTTTTAGATTTTGAGCAAAATCCACAAGAAATACTATGGTTCCTATTATTGATAGATTAAAATTTTATTTTTGTGAAAAGTATATTAATATTATTTTCTACAAAAAGTTCACAATGCTGCAAATAATTTTATTTGTTTTGGTCTTATGCCATTTTTTTATTTGTTTGGTCTTTTTATTTTTATTTTTTAGAATAAAAATTTAAAATTATTATTATTATTATTTAAAGCTACAAATTCATCTTCATCCAAAATTAAATATTTATTTTTTTATTAATTTGGATTTTACGATAATGTTTTGGTAAAAAAAGAGTTTAGAAGAGATGACAAAAACCAGAATATAGAGTCAAACGGAATCATTGAGTAATAAGTCTCCTTAACTTCTCTTATAAAACGACACAGTGTTTTAGTATAATAGGCCTCTCCCTCCACCATCACCTATCAAAACCATCGTTTTAACCAAATAAAAATGTAAGTAAATCACACATGAATAAGTTACTCTAAAAAGAGTTAAATTTCTTTTATTATTTTGTATTTCTATAGCCTAATTGTTACGCAAAATTACCATACTAATGGGAATTCCAAACCTCTTCGTCCCAATGGGTTGAATTGAGGTTGGGGTGGCTCTAACTCGGAGGATTAGAGCCTGTTAAGGGTTTGGCCAAGTCAATTTATAGTACACCAAGACTTCTGCAAAAAAAGAGGAAAATTACAAGAGGGGTTACTTTGATGGATTAAGCAATGTTTTCAAAAATCGGACCGCGGTGAGCGAACCAAAAAAATGACCGGTCACGGGTCACCAGTTCCACTATCGGGTCAAACCTTATTGAACCGTTGTCGAACCGTGACGTCATAAATTATTTATAATAAATAATAAATAAAATAATTATTAATTTCGGGTCTAATGTAATTAATGTTAAATATTATAAGTCAAGTAAGTTATACTTTAAAATTGTAGGGTCTAAAAGCGTAAGTTAGTGTTTAAATTCGAAATCAATTTTTTAAACGCCTCTTGAGCTCTCTCTCTCACAGTAAACCCATCCAATTTTTGAAACATATCAGGACCCATCTCTCTCTCTCTCACAAGTGACCCTTCGCCAGTCGGTGATAGGGGCTCCCCCAACAGTTTCCTCCGCCGGCGCCACCACCTTTGCCCCACTTTCTCCTCTCATGTTTCTTGCAAAAATTTTTTGGCCCAACCTCTCATAATAGTTATAGAGAGAGAGAAAAAGAGGACAGAGAGAGACTTTGATGGATGAGGACATAAGAACTAATGATGACATCAAGGCGATCAAGGCTCATGGTCCGATTCAGTTCGAATTGGTCCGTGACGAGAGCTCGGCTAAGGGATCAAGAGAGCTGAATACTTTAGTCCGGAGAGTTCTACAACAACAAGAAAGTATGTTCACTATGAGGGTGCACAATGATAATTTACCACTCAAATTCGATCTAGGAGAGAACCAATCCGCTAACATGTACATGGAGAATTCCAATCTGATGTTGGTGTGTTTTAGCTAGTAAAGAATCAGTCAGGATTGTATTTACAAGTCCACGAATTTCAGAATTCAAGAAAAGTTTGAAGATCAGATTATGCGTTTAACTTCTTCGTATTTCTTATGATTAGGTTTTGATTAGGATTATGATTAAATTAGAGATAAAGATCAAGATTTGATTTATCTCCAGAAACTTTGATTTGGTAGAATTTATTTTATTGGAAAGATTAGAATAAGATAGATTAAATTTTATCTTGTAAGGCTTATAAAAGGCCATGGCGGGGGCCCCCCCGGGGGCGGGGCTATCAATTTCGAAAATAATAAAAATAGAGAATTTCTTTTATTCTTCTTCCGTTCTTGAAGAACTAATCTGAACTATTCAGGGATTTCCTTATGGCTTCAAACCTGACTTATCAAATGGATCATTTATTCCCGTTTGTGCTCTTCATCATACCAAGTTTCTTGCTTTTGCTAAGCAACGAGTCGCTTTTCCATCAAACTTGGAAAGAGCTTGGTTTATTTTCAGATTTGGTGCAGGTTTTGTCATTTGTGTTGGCGGTGTTTATATCAAGAAACTTGAATGGGTGGGGAACTATTTACTTCACCCCTCCAAGCCTCCACTCGTAAATCTCTTCTATCTACCTCTCTCTCTTTGCGCAAAATAACCCATCTCGCTTTAGAACCGTCTGTTTCTTCGACCGGTTCAAGCGAAGGTTACTGGTTTAACTGCGGTTTTAGCTGGTTTGACCGGGTTTTTACCAAAACGGGATTGGACGGTGATTAGACATTTTTTTACCGGTCGAACTGGCGATTCGGTCCGATTTTTAAAACATTGGGATCAACAGAAAAAAAATAAAGAAAAAATTACAATGCGCTTCTTTGAGTTTTTATAGTTAATACAAATTTTCATCCATCTTTTAAATTAACACTAACCTCCCCGAGGGTAATCTGTGTTTTAATTTTTCACAATTTGGATGATGTCGCAATACCATTTTGTTAAAAATCATTTTAACCATCCCCCCCCCCCCCCCCCCCACCACCACCACACCACCACCACCACCACCCTCTAATCTGCCTCACCAATTGAACTTCTTTTGGGTGATTTTGAGAAATTAACTAATTTGAAGTTATCTTTTTGGGTATTTTTAGAAAATTAACCTAATTGAAAAAAATCAAACCTGGTTTGATTTGTGTGGTGTGTGTGAGAGAAAAAGGAGATACGGAGAGTTGTTTTTGCAAAAGATAATCAAGTCATTTACATATATATAGATATTTAAGTATTCCAGTCATCACAGTTAGGAGACCACCTCTAAAAGGGGAGGTCAGTGATTTAATTTTTGCCCAAAAATTAAAATACAAAAACGTTTAATGCATTGACCTTTCGAAGACAGTTTCTTCCCCTTAGTTTGATTTGCCAAGCATTTAAATGATTATTTTTCTTCCCTAATTTTCCTCTGCACTACTTGATGATTTTTAGACTTCTTATTCTACAATATGTTCTTTAATAGTAAAAATTGATTAAATATAAATAGCGGAGATCATTTGCAAAAGGCAAAACTCACATATAACTTGAGTGAGGGCTTCTTCACCATCCAAACACTTTTAAGTATCTCTATACGTTAACATGTAATTTCAGGTAATCAAAATTTATTTTCAACCATTCAAATATGGTAGCAAAAAATTTGAGACGGTCGGAGTCTATGTGACTTCCAAAAGGAATATTTCTTGCAGGGGACGTTAGATTGAATGACC
>CM018915.1:17190180-17227680 GCA_009663005.1 Actinidia chinensis | reverse complement strand
GATGTTGGTAAACCCCTAGAATAGCAATTGTTGTGGTTAATAAAAATCCGAAAAAAAGAGCAACCAACAGTCAATATTACACTTTTCACCTCGGCACTGGACCTCGATAACTCGGGGCGACCTGCGCAGATGAACAAAAATAAATGGCCGGGGTGAGGCCACTCAAACCCCTCGGTGTGGGAATGTAGGGAATCAGACCAAGGCGAACAACAGAATAAAATAGCCTGGTGTATGTGTATGAATTCTGAGCGTACCTTTTGTGAGAGGAGAGTGGCCTTTTTATTCAGTGGCCTTTATATAGTTGGGATTGGAGATCTGGTGAGGATATTTAGGAGGAGAATATCCGGGCAACTCAGTTAGGAAGTGTTATCCCCGTAATCTGGAGAGATCAGAGGATGCCATGTGAGAGCAGTCATCTATCATAGGGATCGCGATGGTTCCGTTTTATAGGAGAGATCTCCGAGATAAGCTCGGACGCAGTGGGAATGCGATGCAGAGGATCCGAGTTCTCTGATCTGGCAAGGTGAACGGAGGCGAGGTGGCCGGATGATAATATAGATGGCGATCAAAAATTCGTGAGGGCGAGGTTGAGTTGAGGTGACGTAGCCAACATTTTCCCAACTCAGCAATCTTTCTTTTCCAAAAGTCTTTTCGTCTTTAGCCTTGTGTTTAGATTCCGGATGATGAGAGAAAATAAAATGAAAAAAAAAAAAATAGACATCCAAACGTTAATTATCTATCTTTTTCATTTTATTTTCCCCATTTTCATTTCCATTTTCTCTCATCAAATCCTTTATCCAAAAACAGCCTTAGTGTGTTTTTTTGGCTTTTGATCAAAATTCTTCTTTTTTTTTGTTTTGTTTTTGCTTTCTTGCCTAGAGGAACTTGATATAAATTAAAAATACAAAGACAGAAAAAAAATCAATTTTCACTTTTCTCTTCTGTGTGAACGTTTTCTCTTACAAAGTGTGATAAATTTTCTTCTACTTAGTGCTCGTCTAGAGCAAGAGCACCTAATACGTAAAAAGAAAACATCCAGACGCTTGTGAAAAAACACAAAAAAATTCCTAAAGAAGTATGTATTTTTAGAAACCAAACACGCGCGGAGGAAAAGCAATAGTCCAAATCAATGATGATCACTTGATGTGACCGGCCGCAATGTGCAAGCATTTGTGTAAAACCTTTTGAAATGTAAGAAAGATGAGGATCGGGGGAACGCTGAGGTAGGGCCACGAAACATACGGAAACTAAAATGTACCCGCACAAGAAGGCATGGGGAGAAGATGAAGCCATGAGAGCCTTTACCCCTATACAAGGACTATCCCCCATGTCGACTTACATTGCAGAAACAGAAACAATATTACACAGCCGAGTCCGAGCTTGGAATAAGGGCTCGTTTGGCACCAGCTTTTTTTAGCTTTTTTCCTGACTTTTTGCTTAAATAAGCAAAAAAGCAATCAGAGTTGGCTTTTTGCTTTCTGTTTTTGCTTTTTTGCTTAGTTTAGCTAAGTTAAAGCTGCAAAAGCAAAAAGTCAAAAATTCTTGGCCTTTTGATAGCAAGCTTAAAAAAAGCTTAGCTTTTAAGCATACCAAACGGAAGCCTAAGTACAGGATGCACCCTACCCGAGCTCGGGAATAACTCTTGACTATTTGACGGTACGCCAATAGTCACGCCACAGCGCGGTTTTACCCAGAGATTGGCGGGAACCCCGACGGACGAACGCAACATGGTGATGCTTGCACGACATGGCACGATTCTCAGCCCAAATCCGGGCATGAAAATTCACGGTGGTATAAGGAGACAACCAACCACTCTCAAAAGTGAAGATTAGGTGAATTGCCCGGGGTAGCCAAGCACCATGGCGCGTTAGAGACTCGTCGAGGTAAACTATATAAGAAGAAGCCACGTGCTTGTAGAGGTGGGGGGGCTTTTTTCTCTCTTTTTGGAGGAATGGACTCAATCTCTCTTCTCTCTTTCCTTCCCCTTGAGAAGACATAGCTAACATTCAGGTCGTCTAACTTGACCTCGAAGCCGTTTTGCTGGAAACAGCTGCGGAGGCTGACTTACTATTGTTGTGTGTGTAGTTGCCAAGGGGTTTTGGGGATCGACAAGCTTGATGCATCCCAATAGAAGCTAAAGCGAAGAAGAAAAGAACATCTCGTGGTTGTTTAAATTCGGTTTCCCGCATTGTAAACTCATCCCCACAATCCATTGGCGCCATTGTGGGAAATCGACTATAAATACCTACAGAGCGCTACCATGACTTCTTGTGAGGGAGAAAATTATTCCGGCAAATGTCGAACGAGGGGAACCCCCACATGTCCCCAGAACATCTGGGGAAAGAGGAGGCAAACTACTGGCCGATGCGTAGAGGGCGCGAAGGCCACCTCGAAGCAAAGGCCGAGTCGGTTATCCCCCGGGGAAGAGACGACCGGGACATCATGATTGGACGATTGCAAGCACAGCTGACGCAAATGGCCCAGATTTTGGTAGATAACCTGCTTTATAGGGGCCGGTCCAGGCAGACAACATACAGTAGTATTTCAAGACCAAGATCAGAGGAGAAGGAGCCCTGTCCAATGAGAACCCAGCGGAGAGGCGACCCGTCACGCGATCTGAGTCGGAGAGCCACGGAGATAATAGAAATGAGGTGTCGAGGCAAGCGGAAGTCTTCGCGCAATCGGTCTCGGAAAAGAAAAAAGACCAACGGGACGCGCTCAATGCAAAGAGGAGTCAGATGGTGGACTGAGACAGAAAATCAATAGTCGAAGGGAGGCCAATGCAGTAAGGAGCGTCATGCCAATAGGGTCTACAGCTCATCCGGTGGCATTGGCACAAAAGGGAGTTAATTTGGGTTCCAAACTCCATTTCCAGGGGTGGAGATATAAGGGATGGATCCCCCGAAAAGTTCGTACCACCAGGTCACCTTCATGACGGGAAGTCGACCCTCCCCGGTCCCATGTGAGCCACGGAGCAGATGATGGCTCTGTTGGAATCATATGGACGCTCTCATGTGTGCAGAGTATTCCCATCCAGTTTGGGCGCCCTAGGGTTGAAATGGTTCGACAAATTACCGCCAGGGTCAATAGAAAGCTTTTATCAGCTTTACTGAGTCATTTATAGCTCGGTTTGTCATAAATATTAAGGCACCCCATGGCAGTTGATTCGTTGCTAACATTGAAGAAGGCAGGAATGAATCGATCAGGAATTACAGTAAGAGATATTGGAAAACGTTTACAACGAAATCGAGGAATGTTTCGAGGAATGGCCGTGGCAAGCTACAAGCTCGGATTATCACGGGAGGGACAGGTTATGGGAGAATCTGATGCTAGACCTTTCAACCGGCCCCGGGGACCTCATGTCCCAGGGTCAAGATGTTCGCCCGTTTGGAGGATGACGTTTAGGAATTCGAGAATACTGAAGGCAAACTTGGTCACGGTGAGGCTCCGACTAAAAGGAGGAAAAATGGGTCTAGTCCGTACGAAACTAGGGCTAAGCAGGGAATTAACGTGGTCTTTAAAGAACCGATTTTACAAACTCCTAGCCAGAATCAGAGACAAACCATACTTCAAGAAACCAGAACCAATGTGTGGTGACCTAAAAAGACGAAATCAGCGTTGGAGGTGCTCGTATCACGGTGAGAAAGGGCACAAAACCAAAAACTGCAGAGCTCTTAAGGCTTTTCTAGAGCAATCGGTCCACGACGGACACCTAAAGAGTCGTGGATACGAGAAGACCCAGGCAGAGCGCCGAAATCGAGGCCAACAAAAGGCCCGACTGAGCCAGAGCAGAAATGGCAGGGTGAAGACGGCGGATGAAAGGACTTGCCCCTGGACTATCACAGATCGGGCCCCCCAAGGACCCTCGTCTGGAAAACAAATCCGAATGAGATCCGCATGATCAGGCAAATGCACGAGGTGTCTCAGTCTTAATCACTGCCGAAGAAGATGAGGCGGCCGAAAGCTGAGCGGGAATTGTGTCATTTCTAGGGGGACCTAGAAAGAGTACAAGATCCTCACTCGGAACATAGTGGTGCAGTTAAAGATGGAGGGTACGACGTCAAGCGGCACTGTGGACACCCGAAGCTCGGCGAGGTAAATGTATTACGAATTTACTTAAACAATAAAGATTACCCAAGACAAACTGAAACAGCCCGAGCTCCGCTAGTCGGGTTTAATGCTTAAGCGCATTGCACTGGGAACAGTGTCTTCAAACCCGAGCAGGCTCCTAAGAACTAATGACGGAATTTGGAGTGGTGATATACAGCACCAGAGAAGGCTATAGTGGGGAAGCGATTGGTTACACAGGATGAAGGGAGTTGGCTTCCACACTTAACCAACCATAAAGTTTCTCACGCCCCGAGGTGAGGCGGCGAATATGGAAGACTCAAGTGGTCTCAAACAATGCTACCTAGCCACGTGTTGACCAACGGCGGGGTGAAAGAGTTTAAATGATCGAGAGGATAAGTGCGAAGATGTGGGTCGCGATACCGAGGCAAAGGTCATCGAGGAATTGCTGCACTTGAATGGATGAGCCGAGTCAGACGTTCTTTCTCGTCGAGCAGACCTGAATGAAGCATTCGAGAGGACCGAACTCATCCAAACTCTTAAAGCAACTTGAGCATTCGCATGGACCCCTTATGGAGATGCCGGAACTGACCCAAACTTTACACGCAAGAGATGAAAGTTCAACCGCAATTCATCGGTCAAACAAAGGGGGCGGAGGTCGGCGCCCGAGCACGTGGATGCGGTGAATCGAAGAAGTGGAGAAACTCAGGAGGCAATGCAATAAATAGAAACCTTACCCCAATTGGCGGGCGAACACCGTGGGGGTAAAAAAGGAAACGGGCAAGTGGCGGGTCTGTGTCGATTTCACCAACTCAACGGGCTTGCCCCTAAGATTGTTTCCATTGCCAAAAATAGATCATTGGTGATAGCACTGGGTCATGCTCGTATGAGTTTTCTCGATGCGTATAGGGATATCATTCAAATCGATCTGAGGACGTAGATCAGGGAAAAGACTTCATTATCACCCCAAGGGGAGGTTTGCTATCAAAGCCATGCCATTTGGGACTCAAAAATGCCGGGGCCAGTACCAGCGAATTGGTAACAAAAAGTTTAAGCCCGTCTTGGGGAGGACCATGATGCACTACATCGACGACAGTGGTGAAAAGCAAAGAGGAAATCGACCACCTCAGGACTGTCCGAGATTTTATGATCCTCAGGGCAACATAAGCTCAGACTTAGTGCGGCGAAATGTGCCTTTGTGTGGGATCAAGAAAATTCCCGACATCTAGTCACAAAGACGGGGTATCGAAGCAAATACCTGAGCCGTACGACATGACAGGATAACCAGGCCCGAAGAAACGCTAAAGAGGTACAGAAAACTCACAGAGATGGCAGCAACTCTCACCGGTTATCGTAAGTTTGTCTCCTCTTCTTGTCTGACCAAAAGTCACCCATTTTTAGCGCTGCCAAAAAAAACGACCAAATTATGGGGGATGGGGAATCCGAATTGGGCACTCCAATAATTCAAAAGATATCTGACTGAGCCTCCACTTCCTCTCCACGACGGACGAAGGAGAGTTGCTTGACGTCTATCTGGCGGTATCCGAACACACCTCGTAAGCTCGGTCTTATTAAGAGAGTTGGCCATGAGCAGCGCCGATCTATGTTGTGAGGCAAAACACTGACTGATTGTCAGACACCGCTACTTACCATTAGAAAAGCTCATTCTAGCCTTTCCTAGTAACCTCACGCAAGTCATGCACTATTTTTTAAAAGCTCAACCCACCGGTTACACCGAGTACCTGCTCAAGGCCATATTAATGAAAGCACAGACCTGACGGCCAACTCTCTAATGGTCCTTAGAACTCGGCAGTTTGACATTATTTTCTTGCCAAGGGCGGCAATCAAGGGGCAATACTGGCGGACTTCGTGGTAGAATTTTTTTCCTCTAGGCCAGGAATCCCAGAGCGGAGTCCCGCATCTCCGCGAAGCTGGAAAACTCACAAGATGCACTAAATCCCGAGATCAGAACTATTACGAATACCAAGTCATCCACGCCAATCCAGAGAAAGAGGCCCCGTTGAACCAAAGAGTCCTACCTAAGGGGATCAGAGGTATTTTAAAACCACCTCAGGTAGACCTTTCTTTGGCATGACCAATGCCGTCGACGGAGGCTAGAAACAGCTAAAAGGGCAGGCGCATGAGTAGTTTTGAAGAGGCCCGAAGGGGCTGTTTTTTGAACAATGCCTCTGATTTAATTTCTCACAAGTACTCGAAGTCGGTAAGAGCTCGATTGCAGGACTAGATCTCTTCAGCAAGTTGGGAGTGCCGATTCTGGCATATGACAGCGTTCTAAATTGGCGTAAATTAGGTGACTGGGAAATTTGCAAGCTCGGGGAACTAAAATGGTGAAATATCTGAAGGTGGGAAAGAACCTTCTTAGTGAGTTCCGAGCATGTAAATTGAACAGGTCGGAGAGATTCAACACACATGTAGATGCGCTTTGCATCTCTAGGCATCACCTCTGAAGGGACCCTCGGTAGAACGTCGCAGTCACGCCATCTCTGTCCCTGAGTATAGAAGACACACAAATATCCATTCTAGTCAACACTCGCTTGGCCAATTTAGATGGACGCCCTATCCGTAAATTTTTTACTGACGCCACACAACCAGATGACAAAAAGGGAGTGCATAAATCAGGATCCAAGGCTGCATGGTTTCTGGATATCCCCCTCAGGAGATTTTTACAAAAGATTCTATCAAGGTCCCTACTTGCTGTTGTGTACAGACATCCGAGCCTCGTCTGAGGACGTTCTTTACGAGATCTATGAGGGGCAGTGCGGAGTGCAATTCTGGGGGAAGATCATTGGGCACACAGAGCTCTTTCACAGGGTACTGGGTTGCCACCTGCTATGACGCACAGATAAATGTGCGCGATGCAACAAATGTCAGCCTCTTTTCACCCCTGATCCATCAACCTACAAGGAACTTAACTCCGCTTACTATTTCCTTGGCCCTTCGGCCATGGGGAACTGGATATCGTGGGGCGTCTTACCCAGAGCTCCTTGCAAACAAAAGGTTTCTTACGAGCAGCACTTAATTACTTCCTAAATGGGTAGAAGTGAGCTGGCTTGACCCAGATCAAGGATATAGACGTGATCAGATTTATATTCGCCAGCAACATCCTATCCAGATTTGGTATCCCACGGGCCTTCCATGTCCGATATGGTACCACTTCGTTGGAGAGCAAAGTCCAAAAAATTTTAAGAGTACTGAAAGATGAATTCACAAATTAACACCGACCGAGACCCGCAGTGCAATGCCACAGCCACTAACAAGACTAATCATAAATGGGATTCAGAAATGACTCGAGAAGGCCAAAGGAAGTTGGTTAACGATTGGCAACGTGTTATGGGCTTATCGGACCACACCGTGGAGGGCGACGAATGAGACCCTATCACTGGCTTCGAATTCGAAACCGTAATCCCGCTGGAGTCGGTCTGCCCACAATCCGGACAGATGCTTATGACACTCTTCACAATAACGAGGTACTGGCCCGAGATCTCGACTTGGCTAAAGAAACGAGAGACACTGCGCTCAATTAGAATGGCCGATTATCAAAGCAGTTGGGCTAGTCCTTCAACCAGAAGTTTCAACAGAGAATTTGATGGGTAGTCTCGTTCTCAGAAAGGTCGTTGAACACCAAAGTCCAACCGACGGTAGCTCGGCCCGAACTGGGAGGGGCCCCTATAAAATGAATCAAACTCGCCGGCAGGAGTTCTTAAACTCGCCGCAGGATTTCTTACTATTTAGAAGATGCGGAAGGAAAAGTTCTAGACCAGAATTCCAGCAATCTACGAAAGTACTTCACTAACTGTATGCCACACTGAGCTTCAACATATATACAAGGCAGCACATCTGTTAATAGTCCTTTTATGTCAATACAGTATAACTTTTGACTCCGACCCTTTTCACAATTAGCCTTGATTAAATCTGAGAAGGGATTGCCGCCGTTGCAAGAGCACGACCTGTCTTCTTCGCTTTAATCAGTAAACACTTGGTAAAACTGAAGGAAGCTAGCCGAGCTAAACTGAGCTTCCGAGCTTGTCCAATACTTTTTACAAGTTAACTTGATTAAATCGCGATAAGGGGTTCGCCGCGCTTTGCAGACACCGACTGCCTTCGTCTCGCTTTAAATCAGTACCACTTGTGTAAAACTGAGGGGAAGCTAGCCGAGCTAAACCGAGCTCCGAGCTTGTCCTATACTTTTTACGTAGTTAACTTGATTAAATCACCTAGAAGGGGTTAGTCGAGCTTGCAAAAGCCCGCACTGCATTCGTTCGCTTTATCAAGTAATATTTTGGTAAAACATGATGGGAAATCTAGCCGAGCTAAACCGAGCTTCGAGCTTGTTCGATACTTTTTATGAGTTACTTGATTAAATCGCGAGAAGGGGGGGTTTCAGCTGACCTCTGCAAAATACCGAACTGCTTCGTTCACTTTAATCAAGTACACTTGGTAAAACTGAGGGGAAAGCTAGCCGAGCTAACCGAGCTCCGAGCTTTCCGAATACTTTTTTACAATTCACTCAATTAAAACGAGAAGGGGTTAAGCCAAGCTCAACTGAGTTGCCGAATTGCCTTTGCAGTTTTAAAATCCATGTAACTTAAAATTTCAAGCCAGATATAGGGCTAGACGGAGCTCAGTTTGTTATTTTGAAACCTTTTTTGAGTACTATCTGGCCCCCTTTGTTAAAAATCAATAGCACCAGACGGGAATAATTAGAACTTTTATTCATGTACAAAATAAGAACATTCAGATCCAAGTCTATCGCAGATGCATCTCCCTCTACATATGAGTAAAACGACTTCGTTTGAAAAGGAAGCTTGAGGGGGTCACGTTCAACTTCAGCTTCACAACACAACTAATCACCGAGCTCAGCCTTCCAGCTGAATGATACTCGAAACCATGTCCCGCTCAGCGCAGTCACGGCATGAAGCGCAGCACGGCGGCCTTCAACTGATCCTTTGAAGACTTGTGGATCGTTGCCTTGAAAAAGACAGACTCCCACAGACTTCGGTGCTTGTGCTTGGCGAGTGATGGAGGTGATGAAGGCCAACGAACCAACAACCAGCACGGTCAACACCGGTCTGAAGCTTAAAAGCTATAAGAGCTTTTGGAACCGAACTTCAGACTAACAGAGTTGTTACATAGAGTTTATGGAACGAAGCACCTGTCAATCCCACCCCCGTCCAATATATCTGCCTCGAGGAGAAAATCATCATGAATGGGCCTCTCAGAATCTACAATGGAACATTCTAAGGTAGGAGCCACGTGCGGCTAGAGGATAAGGACATCTGTGGCTGACCAGAGATGCTTTCAAAAAAATGTCTGCGAATGTGTTTCACCAAAATCACGATGTCTCTATTTAAGGCCCTTAAAGGGCAACGAAAATGCTGCCCATAAATGCGAAGTTATTAGACCGCCTTTACAACCGACGTTCAAACGCACCGAGAGGCCAATAGACCAAAGAGCCGTTCGAATGACGCTACATTTGGGGCCAAAGTGGGGGCCGTGAACATGGACCACACGACACTTCATGAACCAACTGGAGCTCAATTAAAATCTTATTCACATGTGGCGAGTCGTACAGCACAATTCACGGCGGCGAATGTGAAGTGTGCTTATGATTCGGCCAGTTGGAAGTCAGCATTGTGCAAAGACTCGACGAAGATCGTCCTTAATAAGAAATAAAGTCGCAAACCGAGATCAAAACACATAGGAAATGACAAAAAAAATAGTCGGACCGAAATGCATAGTGAATAACTGTTCAAAGTCCTATTCAAAAAATATATTACAGAAGTCAACAAGATTAAGAATTCAATAGAAGCAGAAGAAGCCATTCAAAGGAATTGTTTCTAAACGAGGTTTTCACCCTCGGCTTCTATAGCTTGGTCCACCCTCGTGCCTCCCCAGCCCGGTCTCTATCAACAGTCTCCTCGACCCCTGTACGAGCCTCTACTACGGCAGTGTTGATATTTCCCTCATCAGCAGGTAGGGTCGCATACTCCTCTTCCGTTGAAGTCGGGAAGGTTAATTGGCGAATATCGTTCCGGAGAGGCAGGGAGTTAGACTGGAGAGGTAGGAGACGACATGCGGGATGATCAAGTGGGATCTAGAGCTCTTCAAACAGGTGAGCCATACCTTCCTGAAAAACGCTGGTGCCGGGAGCTCGTCAAAATCTGCCTTTCATATACGTCTCCAGCTCGCTCGAAGGCACGGTCGAACAGCTTCTTGTACACCTCACCACAAGCGAACGCCTTCAGGTCAGACGCTTCTTGCTGGCTTGGTTCCGTTGCAGGATCGCAATCTCGGCTGCCGACCGTACATCCGCGAGCTTGAACTTTATCTGCGTCAGCTCTTCTTGAGGCTGTTCGCCTTCTTGTTGCCTTCTTCAGATCCATCGCACCCTGCTTTAGTCGGAGTGAGGAAGATACAGCCCGCTCAAATAACTAAGAAAAAAAAGAGATTGATTAGAGAAGAACAACGTGAATTAGATTCGCTAATCAAAATGGAGAGCTTGTACATAAGTTCTAACTGGGCTCCCAGCAGACGAGCTTGCCCCCGAATTCTGTTCGTGGTCTCGGCAGCATGATCCGCGACGTCTTGGGGGAGCATCACCGCATTGCCCAGCGCAACACAGGTCTCATGGTCCTTAGATGTATCCCACATAGGTAACCTGTTTGCCGAGCCTCCATAGTAGCAAATTGGGGGGCCCATAGTCGGGGGTGCCGGCGGCCGATTCGACATCTTTTCCTCTTTTGGTCGAGAGGTTCTCTCTGAGGCTATTTCCCTTTGCGTTGCCACCCAATGGGGGCCTCGAGGAGTGTGGGGGGCTCAATTCTCGGGGCTTGCCCTTTCCCTAGAATCCTCACCTTAGGGGCCATAATCTCTACGTTCCCTTGAGACCCAAAAGATGAATTGCCGCTGTGAAGAGTATGAAATGCTCAACAATCTCCCTCGGTTGACCGTTGGCGAGTCAGAATCGGAGCTCGGAGATTTATAGTTTTTCTGGGATTAGATAAGGGGGCTGGAACCAAAAAACCGTAGCCAGGAACTTGGTCAACCTCTTCGCCGTCTTCAAACCTTGGCCTCTTCGTTTAGGCCCTCGTCTCCTAAATCAATGTCCCAACTGGAAATCTCGTTCGCTAGATGCGAGAACTTTCATCTTCTGCCTCCTCTAACAGCCTTTGGAGTTCGGCTGAGGTCCCTTCAAATAAATCACTAATTCTCGTTAGATAGTGAGCTCTTTAGCCTCGAACCTGGTCCGCGATCTGGAGAGTAGAAGAATGGACTCCCCTAACGAGTTGGCTCGTATGGATGGTATACCGGAAGGGCCCGATTGTTCACAGCACTAATTGCGGCCGAACACCGATCGCTCCTCCTCCAAACAAACGTCTGTTGAATTCTACAAGAGCGAACCGAATGAAATATTTTATTAGCTCTTGTATAACATAATCAAGTCGATAAAATGTGTCGCAAGTGGAATCATGCAGATTCTCACCTACAGGGACGTAACCCCTATGCCTAGGAATGGAGAAAAGGTCGGGTTCGTCAGCAGGAAACTCCCATTGACCCGAGACCCAATGAAGTCGTTGAAATACTAATCCTTGTCTGGAGAATCCGTAACCAACCTCATCTGAGGCTGATTGGGCTTCCTAAGGCGAAGGTAGTGATTACCTTCAAGCATCTAGGTCTTGAGGTTTTTCCTAGGCTTGACCACACAATATACGTGAAACAGATCCTCGGTAGTAAACTCTAATCCTTCTCTCTGCATCAAGGCCTCCATCGCCAGCACAGTTCGGACGAAAGTTCATAGAGATTTGCATGAAGGTGAGCCCGTAGATAGAGAGGACAGTTCTCAAAAGCTTACTAAGGGGAAATCGTTTTGTAGCCGGCTGATAAATGAACTAAGTCCTAATGGGATCCGATTCCCTCTCCTTCCACCCAATCCGCGTCGTCATTTGGACCCGGGCGCTCTATCACACATCATCAGGAATCCTATGGTCAACATAGAGCTGAGCTAAGGCCTCACTATCGCGAACAAGCAGGTGTGAGCCTGATTCAACGCCATGTTCCTGAAAGTGGAGGCAGATGGTCCAGAACGGGCCTAAAGTGTCCCGAGGAATGAGGTTTAATCTAGTTTATGGGGCAACCCTAATCACTTCCGGTCAGGCTCGACCTCGGACCCTATTCAGAATTTGTAGACAATACCGGACTAACGCCGGAAGATTTGAACTTATTGCCCATGGCAATTCAAAGCAAATGTACGAGGAAGCCATGGATAAATAGTCGACTTAACCGTATCAAATAGGGACGCTCCCTGGTGTTTAAGATGAAACCACGGTCATCGGAGAAAGAAATGCCAAAGAGTGAAGGGCACACAGCTAGATCTTTGTTTCTCTCTCTAGCAATTGCTACAATGATAAATAATTGGAGAAATGGGGTGGTCCTAATAAGAAAAAATCGAAGAGTCGGGAATGAAACCAAACACGTCACTAGGGGCATCATTTTCACGAGTTAACCGTCATGACGAATCCAATGGATCACCGACAGGGTGGCATCCCTAGACAACACCTGGGGAACAAGGCCTAAGGCGGAGAAGCCCCGGGCTGCTCCCCCGTATATTAGGAACGCTCAGTGCGGTAAGCAAAAAGAAGTTGGGGATAAAGAACCTAAGCGTCCAGGCTCGCATAACCTCGCGAGCCACGACCGAGCTCACGCGAACTAGGGGGCTATTGTAGGACAACCGAATATATTAATAAATTACCCAGCCAAAGAAGGCATGGGGAGATAAAAGCCAAGAGACTTCCTGTACCCCTAATAACAATGACTATTCCCACCACATGACCGAACATTACCATTGTTAGAAACAATATTTTACCAGCGAGATCCAAGCTCGAATACGTACGGGATGCACCCTATACCACAGAGCTCGGGAATATAACCTCTTGACTATTTGACGACCGCAACACGCAACAGTCTCACGGCGCCACAGTCGCGGTTTACACCCAGATATTGGCCAGGAACCCCGACGGACGACCGCAACATGGTGATGCTTACACGACTGGGCACGATTCTCACCCAAATCGGGCGTGAAAATTCACGATAGCAGGAGGGACAAAACCAACCCCTCTGTAGAAGTGAAGATTTAGGTGAACTGCCCGATAGTCCAAGTCAACCCGTTGGCGCGTCGAGCAGCTCGCCGAGTAAACTATTAGCAGAAACCACTGTAGAGGTGGGGGGCTTTTTTCCTCTCTTTCTGGGACCGGACTCACCTCTCTCTTCTCCTTTCCTCTTTTTCCTTCCCTCTCTGAGGAAGACATAGCTAAACATTCAGGTCGTCTAACTTGACCCATCGGGGAGCCGTTTTTCAGAAACAGCTCCGGCGGCCGGACTTACTGTTGTTTGTGTGCATTGGCCCAGGGTGATCGCACAAGCTGTGCATCCCAACATAAACTAAAAGAAGAACCTCTCTCGTTAGTGTCTAAATTCGATTTTCGCATTGTAAACTCACCCCCACACTGAGCAGACGATTTAATCTTGTAAGCCACCAAGCTCAAATATTGTTATACTTGGATGTTACATACAGCTGAAAGAATAACATCACTCTTTTGTAACCAGAGAGATAGAGAGAGCGTATTAAAATGGGCATGAGTGTAGGTTAGTATTACAATCAAATACAAACGTTCCTCATTTTCTCATTTTTTTCACATTCTCTTCAAACCTTGCCATTTTACTCCTTTTTTGCATGTTTTTTTATCAGTGCAAGTTGTGCCAATAATATTTGACAATCATAATATTTAATATTTTTTAACTTTATTTGAATAATAACTCTTAAGCATCCCAATTTATTTGTCCTATATTTTAAAACCTAACTTTTTAAAGTTGTCCAATCCTGTCCACTTTTCAAAATTGAAAAACTTTAGAAAAAAAGTGGGTTTTTCACGTGTTATTTGTGACAGTAACTTGACCGCATAATATTGCTGGCAGTCGGTTGAAAACATTTTATACATCTTCATTGAGGTGAAATTTACTACTTTGCCCTCCTCTTGCTTTGACCTTTTCTTCTTATTTCCTTGTCAACTCAGTGCGTCACATGAGTAAAAAAAAAATAAATAAAAAGGATGACGAGAGTGTGTGTGTCAATTCGAATGCGAAAGAGTGAAAAATGATAGGCGAAAATGTCGAGCGTGACATGAAGTGAAAGGATATAGTTGGGAAGCAAATGATAGGTACAAATAAAAAATGCACCACACACCAGACACATTATTAACAATATGTACACACAGCGAGTCCAAGCTCGAAATAATACAGTAGTGCACCCTACCCGAGCTGGAATAACTCTTGACCTATTTGACTACCGCCAAACCGCCCACAGTCCACGCCACAGCGCGGTGTATAACACCCATAGATTGGCAGGACCCCGACGGAAAAACGACACGCAACATGGTGATTGCTTACACGACATGGGCACGATTCTCAGCCCAAATCTTTGCGTGAAAATTCACGATAGCAGGGAGGACAACCAACCCCTCTGTAGGAAGTGAAGATTATGTGAACTGCCCGATAGCCAAGTCACCCGTTGGCGCGTCCAGAGCCGCGCCAGGTAAACAGATAATAAGCAGAAAACCCTGTAAGTGGGGGCTTTTTTCTCTCTTATCTGGGAAAACGGAACTCACTCTCTCTTCTTCTCCTCTTTTTCCTTCCCTCTCTGAGAAGACATATCTAAACTTTCATGTATCGTCTAACTTGACCATCTGGGAGCCGTTTATTCAGAAACAGCTCCGGCGGCCGGACTTTACTTGTTTGCATTTGTGTGGGCAGTTGCCAAGGGTGATCGAACAGCTGAATGCTCCCAACAGAACTTAAAAGGAAGAACATCTCGTTAGTGTCATAAATTCGTGATTTTCGCATTGTTAACTCACCCCCACACTGAGCAAAGCGATTTAATCTTGTAAGCCCAAAGCTTCAAATATGGTTATTACTTGGAGTTGGACAGACACGCTGAAGAATAAACTCAGCTCTTTGATACCAGCGAGGAGAGGTATTAAAATGCATGAGTGTACGTTAAGTTTAAAATCAAATACAAACGTTTTCATTTCTTCCACATTTATTTCACAATTTCTTCAACCTTTTCCGCTTATTCTCATTTTTTGCATTTTTTTTATCGTGTAAGTTGTGCCATAAAAAATAGTTGACATCATAATTTTAATAATTTTATAACTTTAATTTTTACATAATAGACTCTTAGCATCCAATTTATTTGTCTATATTTTATAAAACCTAACTTTTTAAAGAGTTGTCCAATCCTGTCCACTTTTCAAAATTGAAAAACTTTAGAAAAAAAGTGGTGTTTTCACGTGTTATTTGATGAACAGTAAGACTTGACACATTAATATTGCTGGGCAGGCGGTGAAAACATGTTATAAGCCATCTTCATTGAGTGAAATTACTACTTTGCCCCTCCCTCTTGCTTTGACCTTTTCTTCTTATTTCCTTGTCACGCATGATAGCGTCACATGAGTGAAAAAAAAAATAGAAAGAAAAAGGATGACGAGAGTGTGTGTGTCATTCGAGTGCGAAAGGAGTGAAAAATGGAATAGGAAGAAAATGTCGAGCGTGACATAAGTGAAAAGGAATATAGTTGGGAAGCAAAAATGATAGGTACAAATCAAAAAATGCACACACCACCCAGCCCATCATTTTAACAATCAGTGGGACCCGCCCTAATTAAGATAACCCTAATTAGGGCGGCCCCATTATATTTTTGAAGGGTGTGCTTATACACACCCCAGTAGGTAGTAAACCCGATTTGCCGAAGCCACTTGTTTCGATACCTATCATTGTTGAGAAGAAAAAAGATGATAGTTATGCGCGTCGTCGAGTGTGAAGGAGAGAAAATGGAATAGGAAGAAATGTCAAATAAAAAGAGGGAGGGCAAAATAGTCATTTCACATCAAAGATTCCATAAAGTTGATATTAACATGTTTTCCCTCGTCTGCCCAGAATATTAATGTGTCGTCTTTACATTTCTGCAAATAATACAACTTTTCTAATAGTTTTCCTTTCGAAATTAATTTTTAAATTATTCAAATAAAAAAAATAGATATATCGCATCGATGCTATAGTTAAAGAAGGCAAGTGGGAGATTTTTACACTTTTTTCGTGTTTTAGCTTGTAAAGGGAACAAACCTTTACAACATTAAAAAAAAAATAGAAACATAAATGATCACATTTTCTTGGAGTTTTTTTCGTTTTTTTAACCCGTTTTTAAAAAATATTTTAGAAAATAACGCGATTGAAAACTTATTTAGGAAACCAACGCGTCTGGGAGAGTCGCTAGTGTCATTGGCGACTCGAATCGCCAATGATAGTGTAAAAAAATGGCCAGGGCTTGTTTCCTCCATTGAACTCCATCCACAGATGCCCCCCCCCCTCCCCTCCTTCCCTCCTTCCCATGGCTATTTAATAATTAAATACTGAATACAATATATTTAACGAAACAATTCGAGAATCATCGATTACATGATTAAACGTAATGAAAAAATCACATCATATCACATAACATAATTCCTAAACATCTACATTGCCCCATCTTGTGGAGTGGCTAGGGGCAGTCGTAGACCACTCCAACTCGAGGATGGTCTTGGGGCACTGCCATCGTCCCAACTCATAAACATGCTTGGAATGTTCGTGGAAGGACCTGTATTCCTAAATACCTATCCTTTTCTCGGAAGGTGATCTCATCCTTACTAAAGCCGCATCAAGATGTTTAGTCTCTTCAACTTCTTATAGTCCACAACGGCACAAATCCAGTGTATTTGTAACACCCCAAAATTCATAAAATCCCATTAGCCTATAAATTATACCGTGTACGATAATTAAAGTGGATTATATGAAGTTAGAGGTCAAAAGACCATATAGTAAGAATTCTTCAAAACTTAAGACTTTAAACTTTCTGCCCAGTTTTTCTCTTGGCGTCCGAACGCCCATATGGGAGTTCGAACGCTAAGGCCAAAATTCAGATTTCAAGTCTCGCATATTTCGAACTGTAGGCAAGGGAGTTCAAACGTTCAGTATACAAAAATCCTTCTTAGCGCTCAAACTGTCTTCGAACCCTCAGTATACAAAAATCCTTCTTAGCGTTCGAACGCTATGGAGCTATCCGAACGCCAACAGTAAAAACGAGAAAATAAAAAGAGGAATACGAAATTAGAATGGGGGAGCCATATAGGAGGAAATCCCATGTGTCTCAGCTATATATATACCACACCCACACTTCAAGCACACACTCACGCGTACAAAAAGGATAGAGAGAAAGAGAAGAGAAGGGAGAAAGAAGAAAGGAAGGAAGACGGAGAGAGAGAAAGTTTAAAAGTTTCATCCAATCAAGAGAAGCCATTTAAGACTTGGAAAAGCTTAAGAAGAAGGTAAGAAACCGAACTCTTTATATAAAATTTTTTTTTTTTTTTTTTGTAAAAGTATATATGTAATGTGGAAAACTAAATTAGTTGGAAAGGATTCCATTGAATCAAATGAATCTCGATGAATGTATACAAGTTAAAGTAGGATTTGAAGGTGGATTTAACAATCCCCCCAAAATTTTTAAGTTAGGATGTTTGGGTTACTAATCTGTAGATCTCTTAGGAAATTAACGGTTTTAGTTACTTTCCTTTTGAGATTAGTAGTTTTCCTTTAGGGTATTTATAAACCATTGTAAGTCTGGAGAGGATTTGATAAGTTGGGGATGAGTTTGATAAATTTATAAAGTTCAACCGCCTATTTTCTACTGTTCCAGCAGGGAGAGTCGAACGCCCAAGAACAGCGTTAGAACGGTCCAGACTTTTAGCCTTAGCGTTTGAACTCCACCTTCAGTATATTTTAGGGTGTCTTGTTTGAACAGTGAGCACAGTTAGCCTTAGCGTTCGAACGCAAGTAGATCATTTAACTACCCCTTAGGGACTGTAGGGCATGACCGAGAGGGTTGGACCTATGAAGAGAATACCAAAGTTAAGTCGAGAGTAAAGAGTGAGAGAGAGGAGAATCTGTCAGAGTAAGGATGAGAGAGGGGAGAGAGAGAATATGTCAGAGTAAGGAGTGAGAGGAGAGGAGAATGGTGGTGGTTGTCACCATTGCATTGGCGACTCTAGAACGCCATTGTCATTAGCGACTCTGAGCTAGCGACTCTTCCAAACGCGTAGTTTCACTAAATAAAATTGTCAACTGCGTATTTTTAAAATAGTTTGTGTGAAAACGGGTTTTTTTTTATATTAAAAAAAAAAAACACTCCATTTCCTGACCCGGTGGTGGGAGTCCTAGAGTATGGACATAAAGGAAAAAAAAAAGAGCACCATGTGGGTCGCTGACAAAAGGAGCGGAGAAGAGGAAGAAAAATAGTCGGAAACTGACGTCAGCTAGGATACATCACCAACGCTACCCACAGTCATTATAGGACGTACCCAAATGACGCCGACATGTGAGATAATTTTCCAAGCATGATGGGATGGCCAAAAAATGATTCAAAGCCTTCTTAAACGCGAGGATATGAATAGGAAATGCTATGTGCACAACCAGTGCAATTAAAAATAAATAAATCAAAAGAGAGAAAGACACAAAAAGTGAGTCCCACACACGGGGGGGGACCCACACCAAGAGGTGTTTTTCTGGTGTCTTTCTCTCTCTAGTTGTCCATTTTAGATGCCAACTTGATTGTGCCACATAGGCATTTCCCATGATGAATATTAGTGGATGGATTTGCACCGGGGAAACAATTACCCTAATTTTGTTCTTTCGTTTTTTTTCTTATTTTATTAAAATATTTTTAATCTTTTAATTAAAATTTTATATTATTTTAATTTATGTTGACAAGAAGAGTTTGATATATAAAAATTTCATCTACTTTGAAAATAAGTGTAATAAAGACAGAAAAATATAAAAAAAAAAATTTATCAAATTTTTTTCGTTTCTTTCGTTCTTTTTGTAATTATTATTTTTTTTTGGTCTAAGATTATAGAGTAAGTACTGATGTACTACAAGGTTCATTGTTACTGCCCGCTGGTCTGAGCTGGAGGGCCACTTCTCTGTGCGTCCGCCCCTTTTTCTTTTTAAATTCACGTGAAATGCGTTAAGTTTTTAATTATTATTTTTTTTTACACTTCAAACTCCTAAATATTTGTTTTTAGGTTTAGTTTAGCCTAACTTTTTCTTAAAATATTTTTTTATCTAATTCGTTTGAATTATTTAGTTTTTAGTCAATTTTTCACCCTTTACTCAAAATAATATATTTTTTTAGTTACTTTTGAAGACAAGAATCTAAAAATCTAAAAAATTTTATTATTTATTTATAAACCGAGTGTCTAGATCAGTTTGCTCGTATTTTGAATGATCTTGAGTCAGGTTTGGAACATTGGGCAATTTGTGATTAAAATCTTGCAACCATACAATTCCTAAGTTGCTCTCTCTTTTCATTCAATCAAATCTCTTTGGCAGCCAAAATTTTATTCAAATTTTTTAAAAAAAATTGTAATTTTATCGTCCTAGATGAATCGAGGACTTGTAGTTGGAATATGGGGTTTTTTCTTTTTTTTTTTTTGACTTCTATGTTATTTGTTGGGAAAGAAGTGCATTGCACTTTAGCTGTAAGAAACTAGAATTTAATGAGAGAAAAATAAATAAATAAATAAATTAAAAAATTTAATTATTCAGAACTATTGAATTATAGATTATTTTTTTTTCACTAAATTCTTAATCAAATATAGCCTTAAGTAACAGTGCCAAAAAAAAAAAATAAAAATTGTAATAAGTGCACGAAACAAACTGCAGAGAGAGAGAGAGAGAGAGAAATATGCTGCAGCAACAAAATTTGAAAACAGGCAATATATCGGGAAAAACCGGAAGCCACGTGTCTTCTTAGAACTTCAAAGGCAAAGTTCACTTCTTTTTGTTTTTTAAATAATGATTCTATTCAATTCAAAACTTTTTAAAAACGATTCCAACCTTGACAAGGAAAAAACACCAGATTTTACTTCTCTTTTGAAACTAAATTTAAATTTAAATTAAAAATGGTAAAAATAATATTTTTATATATATTAAACAAATAGTTATGCATTGGACTGGTTGGATCAAAGGGGTTGGCAGGCCACACGACCCTTTCGTCCAAACAACGCGTGATGGGACGCTCCAACGTCATCCAGCGAAATTAGACCTGACCTCAGAGACCATACATCACCAACTACAAAGTACATCACGACGCAAGCAAGGAAAAACCAAGGAAACAACGTATGGTAGTCAATTCTAAATTACGGACAAAATACCCCCGTCCACGGGACTAGAGGCACAAGTCTTTACTTGATAAGGACATTTCAGTCTTTTCATAAAAGGACGAAAATATCGGGTAAAACGCTATAAATTCGGTCCCCTGCCGCGGAAGTATTTGAACACTGCCAAAACACGTAATTCTTGTCATTGGTTTACCAAAATTCTAATCTTTTGAAAAAATGGGAGCGAGAAGAGAGAGAAGATCCATGGCCATGAATTGTGAACCAGAAGAGGAGGAGGAAGAAGAAGAAGAAGAACAGATAGAGAAGTTCTTCGCACTGATAAGAAGCTTCCGTGATGTCGCGATAGCAGAAGGAACAGAGGAAGGAATTGAAAGACAGAGCAAGAAGCGAAGAAGAGGAAGGCAGAGCATGATCACTGAGAACCCACAACCAGTTGGGTTTCCAAATTTCGATTGGAAGATTTCACTCAAGAGATTGAGTTCAAGAGACTGCCTCTTCAATATCCCTATGCCCTGCAATAAAAATCATTAAAGACTCTGTTTTTGGACCTTAAACTCACGCTTATATGCTAAGCTAGTTTGTTCTGGTCATGAAACACCTTAAAAAAAAAAACAAAAACAGTGTGGTTGGATCTTTTGTCTATTATTATGGAATACAAGTTTATGCCTAAATTCGTAACTTTGTTTCTAGAAACACAGTTTCCACAAAAGTACTGGTTTCTGGTTGAATGAGAAGACGAGAGAGGTAACTTCGTTCTCTGAGGTTAATTGCATTTTTCTCGAACTTTCAATCAACTTGCCTTTCAAATGATTAAAAATTGCTCATTCAGTACTTTTTGTTAGCAATCCTTAAAGAATTGTTTTAGATACTCACGTCACAATTTAATATTTTATATTTAATAAATAACTAATAAAAATACTTTAAAGAGTAATAATTTTTAATAATTTAAAGATCTAATAGTTAGAGGACAAAATGCAATTAACTGGTTCTCTCTTCAAGTTCAGGAGTGTCCTGTCTACCTGAATTGCGACGACATAGGTTGGGATTCACTGTGTGCTACATCCCCAAAGTCCCAACTTTTGTTGGTTTCATGTCGGACAAGTTCAAGTGGGTGAATTTACCTAAGATATTATGATATTAAAAATTATAAATAAAAATAATGTTTACTACTATCAGGTGGATGTGACCAAATTGTTTTCTAATTCATTTTAGATATATAGCTACACACTACTTAGATGTTAGTTCCATAATTGTTATTTAGATTAAAAATTTGAGGACAAATTATATAAAAAAGAAAAAAAGTAGAAAAAAAAAAAAAATTTGATCCGTAGATTCTTAACTTTGCCATTCGTTTTTCATTTGTCTCACCAAGTTCTTATTTTGAGGATTCATATGTTTTTCTCACATAAATATAACATTAAATAATGTTCGGTTCACAAAATACTTTTTTTAAGATAAAGTAAGTCATTGGTTGTTGGGTGAGAAAGATGATTGAGAAGAATTGGATGAGTCACGGAAGTATTTCATCTGAATAAAATAGGAGCAGTGGGAGTTCATTTTCGTTGAAAGATGCTGTAAGGAATCATTTGAAAAAGAGAGTCTAGCTGGGGAGAGGGGACATGACAGCATGATGATTGCAACACCAATGACGATGGAGTGTTAGATGCTTCAAATTAGATACAAAGGGTCCTCCTCAATGGGTTTGTTGTCGAGGGGGGGTGGTAGGCTCGATCTTCAGATCTATATTCATGAATAGTTAACGTTTCCAATACTATGTCGGTTTTATTATGAAAAAATCTACTATTTTAATAGAGTTTGTTAAATATTATTGGGGATTTATAATTTTTTTTTATATACTCAATTGTGTGAAATATATAATTAATTATGAGAATGTTATATTTTGACAAACTACATACATAATTTTAAAGTGTGTATAGTAATCGTCATTTAATAGTTGTGAGGGATTCATGTCTATATCTTTGCACCGCGTGTGTTGAATTTTAATATCTTTTCTTAAAAATAAATTATCTTCAATAATATTTTGTTGAAAAAGTAGGTTTATAAAATTCCCCCGAACACAAAAAGTTAAGGGGTGTGGACTTATTACTTGAGATGCTTTTTAACGGATATGTTGTCGGGGATTCAATTCAACAACATTCTTTTCCCCTAGCGATTCTTAAAAAAATAAAAAAAAAATATTAAGCTCAAAAACCGCCTTCACCAAGATATATTGGCAGCGTTATATGCCCGGAGACCGGTCCTCGTGAATAAGGAGTAGAGCCAGGGACTTTTGATTTATGGGATTAACACCCTCTTAAATGTGAGATATGATGTTAATGGGAAATGATAACTCATTAGGACCAAGATATTTTCCTTTTAGTAGGCATATTTCCTTACAAAAAAAAAAAATTAAAAACAAAACTCGATAAGATTACACGCGTTGCCCACAAAAAAAAAAAAGGGGTCACTAATCTCACTTGCACCATGTAGCTCAATTCGTGTAGTGGTCTGTTTTAAGATTGTGCAAGGAAAAAGTTAGATACACGTTCACAAAAAACACACACTAATTTGCATTCAATGTGTGGCCAAGAATGCATCACGTCATTAATTTTAAACCGAAGAAGGAAAATCGATCAATTAGCCGATCAATTAAAAAATAGCCACTAATTTTCATAAATTAATTTGAAATTGAAATCATAATTAATCTACAGATTTTTGTAATATTGTCCTATAAGAGCCAAAAATTTATAAAAACTAAACACAAAAAAATTTATAAAAACAATCTAACATGCCTATTGAATTCATAACAAAATCAATTATAATTTTCTGTGGTTAGCCGAAACTCTCGTAATAAAGGACATATTAAATTTTAATTTACGAAATTATCATAAAAGTTTATTAGTAGAGCACAAGGAATTCAAAAAACAATGACAAGACTAATTAGTTAGATTCCTCTATTGCGTACTAATATGCGAATACACCATAATTTCATACAAGGCTAAATAATTCATAACTACCGCCTATATGACTCATACACACTTTTTGTTTTTATGCAGAAAAAATCATTAAGTTTTTGACAATTATTCATTAAGCTTTATCTCACTTCAATATTATGTAAACTCCGCTGTAATTAATACGTGACCACATCTCAATTCATAACAAGGACCATAACAATTCATAACTTGAAGCATATTACTTTATAAAACATTTTTTTGTGGAAAACAAGATATCATAAAATTTTGACAAGTTTTATAACCGGTTATTTAGGTTACAAGTATGGAATAAAAAATTTAATATTCAGAAAATTATGAATAATCCAATGAGAGATAAAGGAGGGGTGCATATATTATTCCTAAATAATGGGGTGGGCACTGGAGAGTAGGCCCCTTGTGCAACTGAGCTATTGCGTCATAACAAGGTTAGGATTTCCAGGCAAAAAAGTTTTAGAGATTAGCTAAAATTATAAGAAAAAACATGGTAAATGAAATGAAGTAGATCTAACATTAAGGAATTTAATAAAAAATAGAATAATTCAAAAGGGGCAGATATCCTTTTCTCTTTCAATAAAAATTAAGTAAGTTGTACATACAATTTGCGCCAAGTCCGTCATTTCAACTTTGAATCAATTCCTTTTTTCTTCTTCCTTTTTGCAAATGAAGTCCTGGGAGTCCGAAGTCCAACCCCCGTGTGTAATAATTAAATTAAAAAGTAACAAGTAAAAGAAAAAGTAAAAAGCTAAACATGATCCGGGGGCGGAGGCATGATTTAGTTCAGTGGAGTCAAAAAAATATAAAATTATATATAATGATGAGATAATAGGTGTATTTTTTTTTAGTGGGGTCAAAATTGTATTATAAGTGTATTTTTTTTTTCAATTGGGATACTCTTGTAATTTTTTTAGTGAGTCAAATTGTATTCCACTACAAAATTCTTACTTAAATCCTCAAATTAGGTTATAGGAAAGACTGGTGTGTAATATAAAGATGGGCTTTTCCGTGCTTTTCCCAACTCCAGTGGAAGCGAAGCAGAGTTTCCGGAGACAGACTGATTGTTTACCTTGATTAAAAGCTGCGATAAACGAAAGCAATCGACAAAAAATCATGCCTAGTCAAACACAGGTTTTATTTGACAATAAGATATATATAGACTGCTAATATGCTTAAGCAAGTCTTTTTTCACACCTCCCTCTCTTCTTTATTTATTTATTTATTTTTCCAAAAATACTCGCTTTATTGTTTTAGGGTGAATTTTACTTCAATGTTATTTTTAAAATTATTGTCAAGATTATTAGAACTAATATTTTTAAAAAAAAACTTACAAAAATAATAGCTATAAGGAGAATATTGACATGTTTAACATTAAAGATGTCAAATGTATTAGTTTTGAATATACGAGAGGTTCCTTGGTATTTATACAAGCTTACGGAGAAGTCAGTGAAATTTATAATTATTTTAAATTTATGTCAATTATAAGAAACCTTTTAGTGTATAGAACAATGTGCAGAAAGGGTTCAATGAAAAGGTTATTTTGTAACGTCTTTCCCCTTGAGGTATATCTTTCCTATTGAGCCTACGCCGTTTGGGATCCGTCAAGAACATGTCCCGCAGCACAAAAGGCCAACGGTGCTAAGATGGGCCAGGCCGTGCGGAATCACATGATGAATTTTACGACTCACCAACGAAATTCAAATTACACAACCAAAAAAAAAAAAAAGCCAATTACATAGTCAAATGGTATAAAAGCACCATACGTAAAATGTAAAAATCGTCCATGCATTTGTGTAGTGTGTGATAGTACATACTTATTTAGTGGGACTTACGTTTCTTGTGCAACGTGTGTATAGACTTCATTACATGTGATTTATCTGTCAAACACTATACAAAAATATATTGTATCTATTTTTTTGATTGATAAAATTGATGAAAACTAGCACCTTTATGAAAAGGATATGTTGGAAATGTGTGCGCGTAAGGCTCGGTTACGTATCCAAAAATAATAGCAAAAGTATGAAAAATTATTTCCTCAAAATTTTTATGATATGTGGTTATCAGAAATTATGAGAATCTTAAAATTTAGATTTCCATAAGATATACTTTCCCTAAAAATGTATCTCAATAAAACCCCAAGACTCCAAATTGTGGGCTCAGATTCTCTTTATCTTTTGGCTAGGTGCATCTCCTCCTCCTTCTCATTACTTATACAATTTTTTCGACCGATACACATATACACACACATATAATCACCAGTATTTTGTAACCATGTGAAAAGGAGAAGATACTGCAACATCTTGACTTAAAAATTACATTGTTTAAAAATTATGGACGTTTTAGCTTCAAACCATAGAATCACGAAAAAAAAAATTCTAATAATGAAGTGTATGAATATGAAGGATTCGACCAAAAAAAAATTAAAGAATATTATTGTTTTAATTATTATATAAAAAAACAACAAAGAATAATGTTTTTATATATATTTTATAATAACCACAAACTCTGATTTTCTTTTAAAATTCCAGTGCAAATCAGCACACCCGAAGGAGCCACATTTGAAAAGGTTTCCTGTGAAAAATGGCAGTTGAATTTGAATTCATTTGCAGGGACAAAGTCGCATAACGTGTTTTGCGTGAGGCCAATAGCTTTTCTGAACCTTGAGTCCATTGGCCAATTGCTGTCAGAACGTGTTTTGCGTGGGCCAATAGCTCCAGAACGTTGAGGCATTGGGCCACGGGAACAGCAGAACTTTGACTCATTGCCAAAAAGCCCAATATGGGTTCATTCAAATTCACCAAACCCAACTCCAATTACCCAATGGGCGAAGAGATGTCGCGGTCCTTTCGGAAAATTTAATTACCATCAAATCACACAGTTAAAATTTAATAGCATTAAAAAAAACTTTCAAAAACTACTCACTATTAATATAATTTGACACTTATATAAAATATTACCAAAATTGCACACTGCAAAAATTTGAACAATGTACACTGTATAAAAAATTTTAAGCATGGCCACCACCACCACCATTATGCCATCTTTGTCGTCCATCACCAACCATTGCCATCATCCACCCCCACCGTCACCTCCCACCAACCACCGCCTCCACCATTATAATAAAATGTGGTTAAAATATGGTTCACAGATGATTTGAAGTGAAAAAATATAAAAACTTCCAAAATTAAAACATCCTCCACAATACAATTGCACTGTTTTTTCCAAGTATATTTATAGATTTATAACTAACTAATAGCAGGTTTCCGTTCTAAAGTGAGATTTTTTGAAGTTTTTTCGAAATGATTATTCCAGGTTTTGAAAACAGAGTACGCACGCGGACCATCTGCCCAAGACTTATCCTAAATTGGTTAAGCATTTTGAAAAATTAGTTAAGAAATCAATTTTAGAGGACAACATTTAACCTAAAAAAAATTATTTTTCAACAAAAATAATAAAATGCAAGTTTGATATCTTTAGCAAAGTTATATAAAGTCTAAGTTGTAAAAAAATTAAATGGTGTGCATTCTGAATTGTCCTACTAAAAGATATTTTGTTTTTGTTTCAAAGGGTGGTCGTAGGGACGACGCAACTCGATAACGCAGATCTTAAGAGCAATTTCAACCTAAAAAATATTTTTTACTAATAAAATCAATAAAATGCATTGTTGCATATTTGAAACTTTTGAGTCTAGTTTTTTAAAAAATTAAACAGTCTGTCAATTGAAATTGTTTTTTTACTAACAGATCGGAATCGTTTTTTTGTTTTTTTTTCACAGCATGTCGAAGAGGACTGTACAAACTATATAATCAATTTAGAGGCAATTTCCAACCTAAAAAACTGTTTTCACCATTCACTCGTAACTAATAAAATTCAAATTGATATCTTTACAAAGCTCTAGAAGTCTAGTTTCAGAAAAATAAACGGTGCGTATTTCGAGTGTTCACACTAAAAGAATGGTCGTTTTTTTGTCAAAATGATCGCAGATTGAGTCTTACATTCGCAATTTGCATGACTTGTTGCAAATTTTGTGCGCTTGTAACTAATATTTTTTAATACTTGCAAAACAAAAATTTGAATATGTTATGAAATAATTATGTGATATTCAATATGGGTCATTTTGATATCTCCATGACCCGTTTTCTTCCTTTGCTAACCTATGTCTCTTCACTTTTACATTATCTTTCATATGGTATAGATTTATTATACATGATGTATCTTTTGGCCTATATAGAGGTATTTCTAGATGCATGAAGATGTGTGGAAACATTTTTACCTTCTAATTATCTCTTGTTCCTTTTTCCTTCCTTTATATTATACATCTTGTTTTCTTTCATTTATAAGACATTATCAGCAAAACGAAGATCTATCAACTGAGTTTTTCATAATGTCCAAATATCACAAAGCTTGAGTTGTTTGCTTTGATATATCGGGTACAAACTACTTGGATGGACTCTTGATGCGGAAATTCCAATTTGGATGCTATGAATCTCGTAGAAACAATTAAAGAAGGAAATGAGACTCCCTGCAGGATCGCGCTAAAGCAATTATATTCTTCGTCACATCTCATGAAGGAATTAAAGTGAATATTAACAATTTAAAGGATCCATATATCCTTTGGCCAAAAATTTGACCGCAAGGTAGACAACACAGGCTATAATCCTTCCAAAAGCTCGCTATGAATGGATTAACTTGGGGTTACAAGATTTAAAACTGTAAGCGAATATAATTCTGCAGCATTTAGAATTACTTCTCAATGAAATTAGTGGAGAAAAAATATTACGAGAAAAGACATGTTGGAGAAAACCTTATTCTACTTTTCACGCTTCATAATGCTCCTGCAACAGCAAGATCGTGAACGTGAGTAAAAAACATATTCTGAATTGATATCATGTCTTTTGGTTGTGAAACAAATACTGGAGCTTTTGTGAAGAATCATCAAATAAGACAACGGTTCGGATGCCTCCCTGAAGTGAAGCTACAAGACGGGACGTGGTTAAGCCATGGTCGTGGTCGTGGTGTAACCGTGGACGTGGTTATAATTCTATAACTATGGCTATATGGTGATCACTAATAGATCAAATTTTAAGAAAATCGAAAAATCATGAAGAAGTATGGAAAGGAAAAAGATTTAAAAAGAAGTCTTCAAAATGCAGAAAATGATGTTATAGATGTGCATGAAAGGGTATTGGTCACGTACTGCGTATGTCTAAACATCTTGTTGATCTTATCAAGCATCGTTGAAGAAAGGAAAAGCTGCAGAAACGAATTTTGTTGAACTATAATCGCTAGATATTACGCTCTTGATGCTTCTGATTTCTTTGAGAAATGTTGATGGAGAAAGAAATCATTTGATTGGCAATGAAAATTTCAATATTGATTAATATTATTGTAAAAAAAAAAAAGTGTTCCTCTTTATTTCTAGTTAACTTTAAATATTTTGTGGTTTATCTTTCCTTAGGTCTTTACATTTTCGATATAAATCAAATATATATTTCGATTAAGGTTCTATACATCTTATTTTTTTGAAGAAGTATGGATTTATTTCGCATCAATAGTGAAATTATGTCTGGCAGACAGGCAAACAAACACACACAATCTCAGAAAAAATTAAAATATATGTTTACAAAGTTAAAATAGATGAAGCAAATAGTATTACAATATCTGGTATTGCAATTTAATTGAAGACTCTGGAAGCGCACATTTATGTTTCCCTGGAGGAAAAACCAAACAACTTACTTATTCAGCGATGCCACTATTTTCTAGTCGATCACCAAGAAATCTACTAAGTTTTAAAGATATACGTCGTAATGGTTATTCATATTGAGACCACAAATGAAAGTGGTACAGAATTTTTATAATCAATCGCTTATCTCAGGCAAAGAATATATTGAAAAGTTTGCCAACATTTTCTTCTGAATTATATTATAGATATATACATACAATAGAATCTAATATTGTGATCAAATATAATTATTATCCAACGGTTTTTATACTTTGGCTGATCGATTAGTAAATCCAGGTGCAACAAATGATGAGAAGAATATTGAAAATCCTATGGACACCCATTAAAGAACCAGAAGATTCTTTTATCAAATGAATTTTCATGTGCGGCTTGTTCTCAAGGTAAATGATTATTATGCCATCCCCACTAAAGTTTGAAATGAATCCCCTTCTTTCTGAACGAATTCAAGGGGACATATGTGGGCCTATATTCCATCATGTGCGACCATTTCGATATTTATGGTATAATAGATGCCCAACCGTTGGTCACATGTATTATATTATAGTCGAAAATGTGGAATTTTGCAAGACTCCTTGCACAAATAATCGATTAAGGCACCAATTTCTGGTTCTATACAATTAGAAAATTCGGCTTGATAATGCTGGGAATTTACACTCTCAATGTTTAACGATTATGCATGTTCAATTGGATTGATGTTGAAGCACTCTTGGCCCATGACTACCAAAAATGGTTTAGAGAATCTTTGATGAAACGCCTACAACTAATTGCTAGACCATTACTTATGAGAATAAAGTTGTCAGTTCTGTGGGGATATGTATATTACATGCTGACCAGCACTATTCGAAATGGCCACTGCTATCATAAATACTCTCGTTACAATTAGTTTCTGGCCAAAACTGAATCTCCCATTTAAGAATTTTTGGTTGTCGGTATAGGTTCCAAATTGCTCCACACAACGCACAAAAGAGGTCCACAAAGGAGGACTGGGAATTTAGTTGGCATTTGAAGCTCCATCAATTAATAAATCTCGTGACCATTTCACTGGAGATATTTTTACAGCAAGTTTGCTGATTGTCAATTAATGAAAACAATATTCCCATATTAGGAGGAGAAAAACCAAAGCTGGAAAAACACGGAACTTTTATGGGAATGCATCATCATTATCCATTTTGATCCTCGCACTAATCAATGTGAACTGGAAGTTCAGAAAAGTATTCATTTGCCAAAGGATGCAAATCAGTACCAGATGCATTCACTGATACAAAAAAGTAGTGACTAATCCATATTACCAGCTTTAAATATTCTGCTCGAATGAAGTTCACAAGAACAAACCACTAAACATTAGCAAATGAGTCTAATTACACGCCAGAAGCGTGCGTAGACCGATTGGTTCTAAAGATATAAATCCAAGAAAGAAAAGGGAGACAAAATAGGAAGTTGCACTTCTGTAGTGTTTAAACCCCTGCCGAGGTCATTTCTATTGAAACAACTCCAGAAGAAGAATCAGGAAATAATAATACTGAAAGTAAAACAAAAAATTGAGAATGAAGAAATCCAGTAAAATTATGTATTAGAAAAAAGATGGAATCGAAATAAATTGTATTGAATCAAATATTTGCACTGCAATAGCTACTGATTTGATCAAAAGAAAGCGAGGATCTTGAACCAACGTCCATTCAAGAATGTAGCCAGAGAAATGTTGGCCAAAATGGAAAGATGCAACCAGGCGAATTAACTTCACTTGCAAAACGTGAGTTTTTGGAACAGTAGTCCAAACTCCAAAAAAAATATCAAACCTGTAGGATACAAGGGGGGGTTGTACAAAAACGAAATGAAAATAATGAAGTTGTAGGTACAAAGAACGGCTGTAGAACAAGGTTTCTCAAGAAGCCTGGAGTTGATTATGAAGAAAACATATTTCCTGTGGTGGATGCAATTACATTTAGATTTTTAATTGGCCTAGCCATGTCTGAAGGACTTCATATGCGCTTTATGGTGTTGTAACCGCTTACTTATATGGATACTTATTGTGATATTTCTATGAAAATCCCTGAAGGATTAAAAATGCATTGAAGAATGTAAACTCAAAATCCCCAAGAAATGGATTCAATTAAATTACAAAGATTTTGTATGGATATAAAGCCATCGGAACGAATGTGGTACAATCGTCTCAGCACGTATCTCCTTAAGAAGGAATACTCATATCCCATCAGTCCATGTGTTTTTATCAAGAAATCAAATCTGGATTTGCTATTATTAGGTATATTGTGATGATTTGAATATTATAGGAACTCCGGAAGAGCTTTGAGAACGCCGTACATTTAAAAACGAATTTGAAAGAAAGATCTTGGAAAGACAAAATTTTGTCTGGCTGCAGATCGAGCATTTATCAAATGGAATATTTGTTCCACCATCTATTATACAGCAAAAGTGTTAAAGGCGTTTCTCTATGGATAAAGCAATCCATTAAGTTCTACCGAGGTTGTTCGATCTCTTGATATAAAAAATGAACCCTTTTAGTCCCTCGAGAAGAATGAAGAGATTCTTGGTCCTGAAGTAACATATCTTCAGTGCAATTGGTGCATTGATTGGTATCTGCTAACTATACAAGACGGACATAAACATTTTCTGTTACTTATTGCAAGAATAGTTCAGCACCAACACGAAGACATTGGAATGGTGTTCTACACATATATTTCGTATCTTCGTGGAACAATGATCTGGGAATTATTAATTCAAAACAATCATACCACAATTGTTGTATATGCAGTGTGGATATTATCTGATCACATAAAGGTCGCTCTCAAACGGGATATTTGTTCAATATGGTGGTATGATGATCTTGGCGCTCTACAAAACAAAACTATTGTGCACACTTTTTCAAATCATGCCGAGATACTAGCCACTTATGAAGCAAGTCGGAATGTGTTATGGTTGAGATCTTTGATTCAACATATCAGGAAGAATGTATATGTCAATAAACAAAGAGAGCTCAAACATATCTACGAGGATAATGCCGCATGTATTGCTCAGATAAAGGGAGTTTTTAAAGGTGACAGAACCAAGCACATATCGCCAAAGTTCTTTTTTTATCACCACAGAAACTACAGAAGAAAAAGAAATAGATGTCCACCAAATACGCTCAAGTGAGAATTTGGCAGATTTATTCAACAAGCATTATCTTCTACAACTTTTTGCCAAACTCGTATAAAGATTGGCATGCGTCAACTTAAAAGGATATTGTTGATAGTTTATATGAGGGGGAGGACATACGTACTGTACTCTTCCTTCGCCTAGTTGGTGTCCCATGGTTTTCCTGCAAGGTTTTTAATGAGGCAGCTTTCAGAAACGTTAAAAGATATTGCACTCTTTTTCTTCACTAGGATTTTTTTTCCCATAGGGTGTTTTCCTAGTAAGGTTTTAATGAGACATATCCTTTAAAAAAATGATATCCAAGGGGGAGTGTTATGAAATAATTATATTGGGTATTCATATGGTCATTTATCTCCATGACCCTTCTCTCCTTTGCTAACCTATGTCTCTTCAAAAACTTGTACATTTATCATTTCATAATGCTATAGATTTATTATACATGATGGATCTTTTGGCCTATAAATAGAGGTCATTTTAGATGAATGAGATGTGTGGAAACATTTTTTACTTCTAATTAGCTCTTGTTCTTGTTTCCTTCTTTGATATTATCATTTGTTTTCTTTAAGTTATAAGAGAATACTGTGCTAATTAAGACGTATTTTGCCAAAAATATATACTACAAAAGAACTTTGCACAATTATAAAAAAAGTGCATGTATAGACTAAATTTGCCACTAATTGAGTCAATTATTCATAAAAATGTAGATTAGAATTTAAAAGAATTATAAAAAAATTGCACCCAATTGTGCCATTTTAAAAAATAGATACCAAATTTCACAATTTTAAAAAAAATTACACACGTAAATTATATTTTTCATAATTTTAGAAAAAGTTGCATAATTGTAGAAAAAATTGCACGCTTGATCAAAATTTTAACACTAGTATAAAACTTGTATGGTGATAAAATTATTGAACTTGTTTAAAACTCTGTATACACAAAAAAGGCCATTGAACTTGTTACATAAACATTTCTAAAAGCCTATAACATTGCTGAAAATGCAATTTAATTGCATAATTGGGTTATTAATTGGATGGATTTATATTAGTAACTTCTCAATTTGGACACTTTTATTACAAAAATGATTTAAAAAATGTTCTAATTTGTTTAGTATAACATTACAATTTGTTGATTGTTTCCGCAGTTGAATTTTTTATTAAGTTTAACTATAACTTTCCACTTTTAAATTGTAATGAACTTTGTCAGTACTAACAAAGTTCTATTTTTTCTCAACATTACATATCATATCATATTGAGAATTTCTAAAATTTTCTGCAATATGATGAGCACTTTCAACTTAATTTTTCATATTCCTCAATTTTAATTCTCTTTTGAATTTTTGGGTAAGTTATTAATTGATAGTTTTCAACTTTCAACTTTTGTGTTTGAACAATCCTCAAAATAAATAGTTGATCGTATTTATTTTTAAAAAAATTTTTATTGATAAACTTTTGACTAGGTTGTTGAATAACATTGACCATTCTCTCAGTATAGTATTTTAAATTAAATATGAATACTTTTTTTAATTTTCGGAATGACTTCATAATATTGATACATGATCATTTTTAATTTTTTTCTTGCGAAAACTTGTTTATTGAATATTGATAATTTGATGATTATTTTATTATAATTTGAGTAAAAAAATAGATATTAATTAATTGCTAACTTCTCATTGGTTAGAAGTAATTACACATAATTCAAGTTCACTAGAAATATATTTTCGGTACAGTTGTTAAAATATTAAACTTTTTAAAATATAAATAATTTTATATGTCTATAAATCGCTATATTAGATTGGAATTAAAAAACACCCTTGTATATTGTATGGTTGTGAAACAGCTACTTGTCTCCTTTTTCTTTTCTTAATAACCTTCTGAAATAAAAAAAAATAAAAAAAAACATAACTCAGCGTAAAGAAAAGTCTCATTTTGAGGGAAAAGATTTCGATTGATTTCACTTTGAGTAGCATTTAACCTTCAATCTTATAGAAGACTTTGCCCTCAAGGTGAGATTACACAAAAAACAATCGCCAGGATCCATGTTTGTTAAAAAATTAAAAACCCACAGGCATAAACCTGATTCTTCTTTTGAACGTGATAATAACGGACTAGAATAAACACTAGCCTTGAAACATGAATTCGAGCAAGCACTAGCATTGTTGATTAATAAAGTATTAGCAGCTTCGATTTTCTCACTCATCGACTACAAAAACCAACCTTTTCCATAGTTGATTTTGCCCTGTACATAGTAGCTCTTATTGATTCAGAATTGGCGCTTTGATCAGCTCGATGATATCATTTTGAGATTATCCAACCTTTTGCAAATCTCGATCATCTTCTCAACAATTGCCTCATTCTTTTGTAAATCGTTATGCATTAAATTCAAGACATCTGATGGTCAATCATGCGAGGATCAACGGACTTGATACCATTTGTTACGAAATTTTTTTAAAAATAAAAAAAAAAATATAAATAGAATTAAGGGGAGAAAAGTCCCCACTTCGAGGAGGGAAGAACTCTAATTTACTTAATTGAGGTGAACCGACCTCCTATTTTTTACATAGAAGACTTTTTAAAAAATATTTATCCAACACCTTTTTCAGTTATAAGCAAAATCGGTACAAGATCTGATTAACTACTCAACTATGATCTTTCCCAGTAGGATAACTATCTTATCACACTATCCCATTACTTTTGTTAGGAATTTATAATGAAAGACATGTTTTGTGTAATGATTTTAATATTTATTAATAAATTAGTTTATTCCATTTTATAAGAATCTGTGGGTTAGCAAATGTTTTAATATTGCATTAATTTATTTAATGATGGTACATGTGTGTCTCTTATATATTCCATAAAGTAGATGATTGGTGTGTAGAGTACGGCTTATATACAGAAATATCAGATCACGGTTCTTATGGAATATACTTGATTTTTATAGTCTTAGATGGAACTGGAACACATCATTAGTAAGACTGTAGTACAATAGTCTATCTTGATTATGGGGAACGTTTTAGTTTTAAACTCTTTGCACTAGTATATTTGTGTGTATTGAAGAGGATCGATTGAGGTAATATTTTTTATACTGACTATATAAATCATAATACCCCCTCATATTTATTATGAGTGCTTATTAGACTCTTAATCCTGATATAATAATAGACACTTGCATTTAATATTTATTTTTTTGATTCACCGAAAAGAATGAGAATCTTTGTGGGTCAATAACCTCATTTGAATTGGCATTAACATACGTGTATTGTGAATATTAATTGTTGATAGAATCTACGTCCCAGATAGGGATTGATGATACCCCATTGAGAAAGCTTATAAGTTTTGCTTATTGTCGATCCTGAAGGTGGATTATGAATCCGACATATAAAGAAGTTAAGTGGAAGTCTAAAGAATACATAAGTCTATTAAATTTAATTGTCAGTTATTTAATTTAATAGAGGGATTTATAATCTTAACGTGGGGAGATAAATAAGTATTTAATAAAATGGAGCTCGAAATAACACGCATCTTGGTATGCAAGGAGGGCAATTATAATTATTTGTGGGCCTAATATATTTATATAAATAGAATATTATCCTAGTATAGATTAGGAATCCTATTTGTGAGGAAGCCTAATCATACTGAGTCTTTGGTCCCTGTTATAGCTATATATATCGCTCTATAATAGCTAGAGTTAAGAGATATATTCTCAGAATCCTAGTAGCCGTGAGCCCACTCTCTCTGGAGTAAGCGCGTATATATAGAATAACAACAGGAGGACTGGGGTTGTTATCAATGTCTTCTGAATCATACCTGTTACTATTCAGACAATCAACGAAGGTATGATTTTGATTCATGTAGATTAGTCTCTTACTAATTAGATTAGATTTTTTTGGTATTAGCGTATGCGCTTACAGCTGCAGCCGGGTGAGAAAAATTTAGCAGCCCTAGCAACTTCTACTTCTATTAATAAATAATAAAAGAAATGCAAAATCTATATAATAAAATAAATATGTAACACTAATTCCAATCTGTGTTAAGAGGGTCGTTTAGGTAATTGTGTCAATTTTCTTGATCCTCTTTTGGTCTCTGCATCAATAATGGTAAGCAATAGCTACCACCAAGGGAAGTATAGTATCTGTTACTCACAAATGTATATATAAATACATGATTGTAAACCTAAGAAAACCAACAACCAAATTGTGAGAATGAGAGAAAATCGAACATAGACTATAGCGGTGGTGGACAAGCGGATTTCGATAGTTGAACATTTGTACGATGGACCTGCAAGATAGGCACATAGGCAGTACCACCCAGAGTTATTTCAAAAATGGCTCTCCGACGGTCAAGTTAGTGATCAAAAAAAAAAAGAGAGAGAAGGAGCAAGACAAAAAGGTTCTTGGCTCTGGTCTTACAAAGAGAAAGTCAAGAGCGAGAGTATTGCTTGTCATCTTTCATACTGAAGCTCGACGCATAGAGGACGTACCGGCTGCTATGTTAGAGAGTAGGCGGTTGACCCAATCATGTTCCTAGGGCGTGGCTGTAGTTTTACCCTCACTCATCGAGTTTGGACCTAAGCATACGGTGGCAAATGAACTTGCTGCGTGCGTTATCTTCTGACCCCTTAAAGCCTAACCTTGGCATCTTACCGAGATAAGTTCATTGACCGAGCTCTCGCACGAAGATGTTGATTGAACTTGCTATGAAGCGACAGTCTAGCGGCGACATTCGTCCAACTTCATCTATGAGTGAAGTAGGATATTTTATCATCTCACAATTGTCCATTATCTTGCATGAGCTCGGTCAACAACTATTAGAGGTTATGGGAGTTGGTTGGCAATAAACCTTGGTCTGAGGTAGCTTGGACACAGGAGTCAATAGTGCTGCAGTTGTCATGTAACTGTCTTTTAAGTGTCACGTGTCAATATCTCGTTTATTATGGAGCTCAATTGGGGAACATAACTCGAAGCGGCGTACCCAACCTTAGGCGCTGTTTTCGGCAAAAATTGGAGCGGTTTGAATTCCCTTATAAATAGAAAACCTGAACTGACTCACTGTTCACCTTGCATCCTGAGTCTATTTTAGATTACCCATTGTCATCCACTTGTTGACTTACATCTTCATTTTACACATATCTGTGTTTGGAAATGCTAGAATCGCTTGTTTGATCTTGTCATGGCCGTTCGTTCGCCATTGATGAGCGACTATTAACCTTTTTGGACACCGAGGGCTCTAGGTTTTCCCTCGATCCATTTCCACTATAGAAATATGTCCGA
>CM018915.1:17177680-17180180 GCA_009663005.1 Actinidia chinensis | reverse complement strand
ATGTTGATGAACATAATTCAATATTCGTTCAATATTATTTTATAATTTAATAATTAGTTAACACAAATGATTATACTGATATAAATTGATATTGATCGACATGTAATTCTGTATCCGATTCAGGATATAATTTTTTATAGTATTAAATTTATTACTGAAATCTATAATATCATAGTT
Organism: Actinidia chinensis; assembly: GCA_009663005.1. Taxonomy (NCBI): domain Eukaryota; kingdom Viridiplantae; phylum Streptophyta; class Magnoliopsida; order Ericales; family Actinidiaceae; genus Actinidia; species Actinidia chinensis. Next base: position 17,180,003 of record CM018915.1, on the reverse strand, counting down.
TAAAATTATCAAAATAAACTCAAAAATAAATTCCAAATACTTAACTCAATGGTGCAAATCAAAATTGTTCTTCAGACAAAACTTGTTCCCTTTTTTTTGAGGGACAGTAAGATGTATTTGGAGATATATTGACATTTGAAATAGTATATGATAAAAGTAGGTTTTTCTACAAAGTAAAAAGTGAATTTTCTTAAAATATCATCAGTCGAGTAAATCTTATCCAATTGGAGTACAAAGAGAAAGTTTTCTGGGTGGTTTGGCATAAAGTAAAAAGTGTATTTGATGAAAGCTTCGATTCATCCTCAAAATCTTTCCTTGATCTGATAAGAGGATTGGGGTTCTTCCCTTCCTCAATCAATGAAAGTTGACAGAAGGATAAGAAAAAAAAATTTTAAACTCCTTTTACCTTCCGTCACAGATTTGATGAAGATTGGAGATAGCAGGCAAGTGATGTTTGTTTATAAGTTTGTACAGGCACCTTTCGTTTTTTACTGAAAGACAAATGATACTTGTAGTATCTATAATATAAAACACAACTCATTTTAAAAATTTTTAAATTATTTTTATTATCTATAGTTGAAATTTATTAAATTATCTAAAGGCTGACATTTTACCTGAGATTATTTTCTCACCAAATGTGTGGCGCCAACATAGGTTATGATTCACTAGCCAAAACATCTTTAATATGGACATATGTTTTATTCCATTTGATCATTTTTAGTGGGACCCCACAAAAAAATAAATTAAAACACACTTTTCTTTTTTCCATTTTTGATTTTTTTTTGTATTTAATAATAAAAAAATTATTTGATGATCAAATTTTTATAATAAGTTTTAGTTTATTTTGAGATAAGGAGTCCTATAAATATAAAAAATTAATATTATATGTGAACAAGATAAGATGTAAATGTCAGATAAAAGTTTACATTACGTGCATATACGAAAAGAATACATTACTATAAAATAATAACGAAATTAGAAAACCAAAATAATTTAAAAAATTTTTTGGCTAGTTTGGAAGAATGAGAGAGAAATAAAGAGGTATTTTTAGATTTTTTTGGTATGAGTCCCACGTAAAAAAATGATTCAATGGGTAAAAAATATATCCCTATTTTAGATTTTTTTGTTCATCGAATAAGAACATATGTGGGTCCACCCTTTGAAAGAAAAAAATAATATTTTTTTGAGCAAAAAATAATCTCAATGTGAAATTTCAGCCGTTAAATTAATTTAAATGGATTTCAATTAGATAGTAGAATATGTTTTGAAAATTCAAAATGAGTTGTGTTTAATAATTAAATTATTTATTTACGAAACAATAATTTTTTTATTTTTAGTAACTTTCTCTTAAATTAGATAATTTTTTTATATTTTTAGACTCTTTTTATCAAGAGAAATCGAAAATATAAAATATTGATATCGTGAAAAAAATGTTCACACAAAAACAATACAATTGAAAATAAAGCAGATAAAAAATTTTACCTTTACTCAATAAAAGGAAGTTATTTTTATATTATTGAAATTAATTTATATCTAATGGTTGTAATAAAAAAAATTTCATAAAAATAAATATTTAAATAAATTTAGCATAATAAAGGTAAAGAATCTATAATTATTAAATAAATAGTTTGTAAATATTTCAAACTATCTTATAATATAGACCAACCTCAATTTAAACCAAACCTCAAATAATCTCTCACTATTTACGTTGAAATTATTTGAGTAATATTAATGCTTAAATTTCACCTTAAAACTAATTTTTTTTTTTTAAAAAAATATCACTTGCATTCTTCTCAAAGGGGTGGGACCCACATATGTTTTTTATCCAATGAAAAAAAAACTATAAAATGGGTATATTTTTACTCATTGACTCATTTTTAGTGAGACTCCAACAACAAAACTTTAAAACAAGTCACACCTCTTTCTTTTTCTCTCATTTCTTTTCTCTCAAATTAGCATTTTTTTAAAAAAATTATTATACTTTCTAATTCGTTCTCCTTTTATAGTATATATCCGCTTCGTATATGCATGCAATGTTTTTTTTTTTTATGTAAGCTCATGGGGCATGGGAATTACTAGTTGTTAATTATTACTAGACTTGGCTTTCTCTCAAGTTAAAAAATGACTGCAGAGTTCAGTCCAAGTATTTAAGGATTATCTTTTTGAGGTTCATTTGATGAGTCAAAATATTCAGATTGTAAACTTTGTTAAATTTATATAAACATGCAATTCAGTATCGGTTCAGTACTTTTTTTCATACTTAATTAAATGAGTGGTGATATTGATGACCCACATTTATCCTTAATATAAATTGATGTTGATC
>CM018915.1:17142680-17147680 GCA_009663005.1 Actinidia chinensis | reverse complement strand
AAGAGGAAGAGAGAGAGAGATTACATGGCCATGTCTTAGCTAGCAAGGAAGGTTGTGGAGTCCAATCAAAGTACTACACCCGGACCTCATTATCTACGTGTCACAACAAGAATAATTTAAAAATATATATTTTCAATAAATAAAATACAAAATATTCATTGTTTTCAAAAAAATCGAGAAATTAGTTCCAAAAACCTTCTACCAAATTTGTTTTGAAAAACATTCTATAAAATTTATTATAAAAATAGCAAATTAAGGGACTAACTAAAATAAAAAATATAATAGAAAAAAATGATTTTTAAGTAATAATTTGGCTTAATTTTAGGGAGGCTAATGTGAATACTCTCTTGACTTAAATAATGTGATCAAATTTATCTTATTTAAATAACAGTTAATTTGAATAAGCTCTTACTGACCTGTATGTAACCCGATTACATATGTATATTAATAATAATATTATATTAAATTATTAATATATAATAATATTTGTATGTGTTTGCTTTTGGTTCTTGAAATTTGGAGTTGTCTCGTTGAGATTGAGATTCTAAATGTTTTGTTTCTAAGACTCCGTATTTGACTATTATGAATATTGCTATTTTGCATTTTTAATAGATTGATGTGGTAAATAAGTTAATGTACAGTATGTCAGTAACTTTAATTGTTTCTAAGACTCTAAATGTTTGTATATATATATATATACATATATATATATATATATCTTATATACATAAATGTGAGTATACAGTAAGGGGCGACCACCAACTTTCTTTTCAATTTTGCCCCTACTCCAAAAAAAATTCTTGTAAATTACAGTTTCAGTCCCTAAACTTTTTAATAATTACAGTTTGGTCCATATAGTTTCTGATTATTACAGTTTGATCCCTAAAATTACTAATAATTACAGATTGATCCCTAAAGTTGCTGTAAATTACATTTGAGACCCTTAAGTTTCGATTATTGTCATTTTGGTGTCAAAATTTTTTAATTTTGTCAATTTGACTCCAAAACTTTCTAATTTTGGCAGTTTGGCCCGTGAACATTCCCTAGAATTTTTAATAATTACAATTTAGTACCTAAATTTATTAATAATTATAGATTGATCCCTAAAGTTGCTGTAAATTATATTTTTTACCCTAAAGTTTTAATTATTTTCAATTTTCTTTGGCTTTACCAATTTTATTTTTAATTTTGCCCCCCCAATTTTTTTTTTTGATTTTGCCCCTACTGTAATTTTTTTCCCGATTTGGCCCATATGAATAGTAAATCATCTACCATAATTTTATCTCGATTTTGCCCCTACTCATATTAACTCATTTACCATCATTTTTTTTAATTTTTTTTTCACGATTTTGCCACTACTCACATTAACTCATTTACCACTATTTTTTTTTATTTTGCCCCTACTTAATTTTTTTCATCCGATCTTGCCCCTACTCACATTAACTCATAAGATTAGGTTGTTGGTTAGGATTGCTTATTTTGAAAACTAGCCCATGCATAGCACTGGTATTTCTGATTTGGCCCCTTAGTAAATGTGAGTGAATAGTAGATCATCTACCACCCTTTTTTTTTTTTTGATTTTACCCTTTTGTAACTTTTTTTAACTCATTTACCACAATTTTTTTTTAATTTTGCTCCTTAATGAATGTGAGTGAATAGTAGCTCATTTGCAATTATTTTTTTTTTCATTTTGTCCCTTGGTAACTTTATTACCACCATTTTTTTTATTTTCAATTTTGCCTTACCTCCATTTTTTATTTTTTATTTTGCCCTTAAAATTACTCACCCGTGCATAGCACGGACATACCCCACTAGTATATATATATATATATATATATATATATATTTTAGAGTTCTTAGAATATATTTTACTTTATTTGTACATATATATTGTCACTTTTCTTACTAATATCTAGCATTGCAGATTCTTGTCATTAATACAACATCCAAAAGTAAACATAGAGTTCGCCACACAACTTGGTAGACTTATGCTAGATAGGATAGAGAAGTTTAACCTAAAATTAATTAGTAATAGATGAAATAGGCTATAAATTATATAAAATTTAGATAACTTAAGTAAGTAATATTGGATTAACACTTTTAACAAACAAATCAATATAGAAGCATGCAAGCTTGCACACCGCCATGATAATAAAATCAAGAATTGATTCATGAATCACAATCCTTGCTTTATGAATCGTGAATCAATTATTCAAATTGAGATTAGAAGATTCAGCATCAATTGTAAAAAGTGATAACCTTGAAAAATATAAATTATGAAAACATCATGTTACATCACAAGTATATATTCAAGAAAATAAAATAAATTTATTTTGATACGTACTATACAACCTTTTTGACGTTTGTGACGGTGAGAATAGTTTATGCTTTTTGTAATTGAAATCTTGTGTGATCATTACTCATTAGTTCATTGGTTTTCTTCATCTCTTGCACAATTCATTTAATTGTTCTAGCTTTTGTTCAAGTTTTGATTGCTCTTACAGCCTCGTTCACTCCTTCATTAGTCTCCAAATGTTTATGACACTCTAATCTCATTTAGTTTTCCAATTTATTGTTTCCTTTGCCAACTCTCTTGGAAAAGTGTGAAGTCAGGTGCAAGTCACGTGGATAGTCATTAATCAAGGATGAATCCCTGTGCCGGATGAGGGGTATTGGAATTTTTTTTAAAAATAAAGATATTATTTATTTTTTTTTGTCGGAAAAACTAAAAGTATAATTTAAATTTACTTCATCAAATTTTCTTAACTGGGAACCTCATATACTTCTGCATCCTCAAAGTTAGACTCCTAGATCTCTTCCTATGGTAGTGGAAAGAAAACAAGTTGTTGGGAGAACACGTTTATAGCATATTTGTGCCCTTTATTAGTATACACATTCCCCTCCCCCCTATTCTTCTACTTTTGTGTTTCATCGTCTCCTTCAGACCAAAAAGACAAGAAGAAGAAGAGAGAGAGTTTACGTCATACTAAAACATGAGGCATAGATATTGGAGGCACTGTTTAAGTAGCTATGTCAATTGTACTGGTGTTTCTTCCACTATTGGTTTTCTCTTGCTACCCACTCGGCTCACCCTTTTTCCCAAGAAAAATCAAAAGAAAAATCTATATTAAAGAACAACTGATCAAGGTAAGAATATCATAAATATCAGAAGAACTGAGTGATCCAGAGTAATCAAATGGCCATAAACCAAACAAGAGCTAGAACAATCGAACGCAGTAAGCGATGAAGATGACGAAGAAGAAGAAATTAAACAATTAAGCAAGATTTCAACTACATAAGCATCAATTGATCCTAACCATCTCAAAAAGGTGGTTCAAAAGACAACCTGCACTTTTGCACCAACAACTTGCAATGCCATGCTTCCCGAAACTCCACTGTGCCTATAACTGCTGAATTCTACACTTGTTGTTGAGATCCAAGGTATGCCTCATACCATCAATGTTACCTGGCAGAGCTCTCTTTGTCCATCATATCCATACAATTCTATGCATAAACTAAGTTTCAGATTGTACCTATTTACTTTACCCTACACGTGCAAGTGTACAAGGGTCCGTCCAGTTAGGCTTTCATGGTTTAATTATGCAAAATGTGAAAACTATGTCTTGAGAAAATGGTATTTATGAAGAAAAAAACCTTTGATTTTAAAGGGGAAGATAATGACTATATAGCACCTAAAATCCCAAATCATCAACGTAAACTGATAAACCATCCTTGCAGAACATCAACTAATCAACTAAATACTTAGTCGTTGATATAATGTGGCCACCACCAACCGATCAACCCCGTATAACCCCAAGGGTTTGGTCAAGTGGGAAGTTGGTCACAACTAAGAGGTTTTCTCCCCAAGGTTGCAGGTTCAAATCTCCTTGCCAACAATTCTTGGGGCGATCCATGTTGGGAGCTTTGTCACGGCTTTAATTGGGCCCTCCTCTAGTGGGCGGTAGGATTGTTCTTCCGGATTAGTTGGTCCTTTAGGCCAGATACCGAGTTATCAAAAAAACAAATCAACCCCATATCCACTACGTATCAACCAGTGACGGTTGTGATTATATATCTCATCTTATAAGCTTTGTCAACTCCATCCATTGATGATAATACTAATAAACTCTGTGAATATTATTCAAAAACCTTGGAGGTCGTCCCCATAGTTGGCAACAAACTGTACCCGTAAGGGGGAAAGAGGGGTCAACCGTGTGAATTTAACATGTATTCAAATTGTTAGATAGATCTATGTGTACAGAGGTTTTGATACACCTACCTTCAAAGGACTTAGATCCCCGTATATAAATAATTTAACTAACAAGCAGAGCTGCAGAAGCCATCACAAGTGGGTCCCTCCTTTTGTAGATACTGATCGCTATACAAAAATACTTACAACAGAGAATGCATACACCAAAAAGAAAACAGTTTGACTTGAAATTTGAAAGTTAAAAATGCAAACGAAGCTAGTCTAAACTGCTTTTTGGCAAAAGAAAAGAATCAAGCACTAAACTCATGTCATATGTAATATACAAGTTATAGCATGGATATAAGACCTAACAACAAGCTACCAATAATTATGCGCAGGTGTACTCAATTGATGTGTTATACACTGTTATGCTATCATTTGTAGGACACAGAGAAGAGCTTCAGTGACATACTTCCCACAAGAGACAAGCATCTCTAAAATTTCATTGAGATATTTGTCAAATAATTCCAATGCAGTAAAATAAACAATAACAAGCAGACAATAACATATCAATATATATTGAAAGAGATTACTCAGATTAGGACTCGAGCACAATTCTAATGAACAAAAAAAAGTGAAACTCAGAATCATAGATGTCGGACGCAATTTTACCAAAACCAACCACGAGATTCTCAAATTTGTACTGCTGAATTTGTTATTAATATTCTCATTTTCGAAACAAAAGAAAAAAAATCACAATAAAAATTGAGCTCAAAATACTAAGAACCAACAATTTCGGAAAGGAGTTCAA
>CM018915.1:17112680-17117680 GCA_009663005.1 Actinidia chinensis | reverse complement strand
ATATTCAAATAAAATGGAATTTGAAATTAAGATATATCATAAATGTGTATGTACATTGTGGGTGAGTCCGTGAGGGTATTGAACATTGCAAAGAGCCAAAACATGTTTGAGCCAAAAAAAGGGAACCAATACGTGTCAATCTCCTTAGAAGAGTTGCAAAGCTGTTTATATATCGGAAGTTAGCCGGTAATTAAGAGAAATTGATCGAAATTGGTTGGTAATTTTACTGTGACAGAATTGCTAATGTGTACATTTTCTCATCAAAATAGGGCGTTTCGGTCACACAACCACCATCGCGACCCCACTGTGCAAACCCTCTCCTCGCCACCACTGCCATACACCCCTCATTCCCGCCATACCACCACACATCAGCCTCTTCTCTAATCAAAACCTTAATTGTGGTTTCCTTACTCCCTCATGCCCTTTTTGATCTGAAATCTCATCACTCCCAAATTCCCAAATTAGGAATTTTCTTTAATTGCGAAATATCAAAGGTCCACAATTATGTGGAATTGGTAACTGTGATAGTGATTGGTGGCAATAGAGTTAGTGTAATTGGTAAAGCTTCTCTCTCTAGGCATGAAACATTCTACCACCATAACACCCCATGATTCCCGATCCCCAACCCAGGTTTCCTAATCGCAATCATTAACACACTATCTGATGATGAGGGGGAAATTCTCTAACTCCAGAAGAATGGATGATTCAACACGAGATAAATATGTCGCCATTGTTCATGAGAACTTGGGAAGGTCACTTCGCTAATATCTCTCGTGGTCGTCATTTAGCATGCCGAGCTGTCTTATATCGCCCGTGTTCTCTCAGCATCCCAAATTGCCAATATTTGTTAAGTGGTAATTTACGTCACCAATACCTTTAGACCAAGGTGAACATGATTGACCCCATCTCCGCCAGTCTCCTACAGTTGAGGTACTACATCCACTTGGCAATCTCCACCCATTACGCTTCTTTCCTCGGCCATGACATCCTTATTTGGTTGCCCGATAATTACGCCACGATCTTTTCACACGTCTGTGAAATCTCCCTCTATAAAAAATTGTTCATCATTTTCTAGAAAGGGGGAACTACAATCTCACTCCTTAAGCCATTGCTATATAATTCCTCTGTTGTGCTTTATCTAGTAAATTCATCTCGATCTCATCGCCACGCCAGAGTGGTTTTGAGCAACCTTACTTCGGCTAGTAACGTTTGTCTTCTTGTGTAGGTGACCGAGGTCGCTATCTTGAGCAATTTTGACTATTGCCCCAGATTTTCGCCTCAACAGTTTAGCACCATATGTGGGAACAATTTGTCCGTACAGATCCCAGTATGGGCGAGCAGCTTCCTCTTTATTTGTCCATAGCGCCAATGGCTGTAAGCGTCGTACTGATCGAAGAGGAGAACAAAGTCTAGAGACTGGTATACTATGTCAGCAAGGTCCTTCTCGCGGCAGAAAGCAAATATTTGAAGATTGAGCAGCTCACCTACGCACTCATGACTGCGGCAAGCAAGCACCGTCATTACTTCCAGGCACACCCCGTCATCGTATTGACAAATTAGCCCCTCAAGTAGATCCTTCAACGACCTGACACCTCATGTCGCCTACTCAAGTGGTCTATTAAGTTAGGTGAATTCCACATCGAATACCAACCAAGGATGGCTATTAAGGCTCAAGCACTGGCCGACTTTATAACCGAATTTACCTACCCTAAGGAAGATGGTACTCCTGACCCTAACGTCGTAGTCTCCAAAGAGAGAGAAACCAAGGAAAAATATGGCGACACGACGAGATAGAAGTTGTTCGTGGACGGATCATCCAATCACCAGGGTTATGACTCCGACCTTATTCTCTAGTCTTCCTTAGGTGAACAAATGGATTACGCCATACGCATTGAATTCAAAGCCACAAACAATGAAGCAGAATATGAGGCCCTTCTTGTCAGATTTAGAGTTGCAATAGAGTTTAGGGTAGAATCCTTGAACATTTTCAGAGACTCCCAACTCGTGGTGAATCAAGTCCAAGGGGATTACCTAGCCAAGGATCTCCTTATGATGGCGTACCTAGACAAAGTGAAAGCTTTGATGATGAAGATTAAGGACAAGCAAGCTGATATCCTAGCGAATCTAAGTTCCACATTCAACTTCATCGCAGATAGGAGCGTCCTAATTGAGTTCTTTCTAGGGCCAAGTATTGATATCGCCAAAACCAATGTTTTCCAAAAAACAACTAAACTGACATGGATGGATGACATCGCCAAGTACCTCAAAAGTGGGGAATTGCAATTTGACAAACTTCAAGCTTGCCAAATTCGATATCGATCAACTAGATTTTGCCTCCTCTAAGGAACTCTCTATAAGAGATCTTTCTCAGGCCTACTTCTGAGATGTCTCCAGCCAGGGGAAGCCGAGTAAGTGCTCAGAGAAATCCATGAAGGCAAATGCGGCAACCACTCCAGTGTGAGATCACTGGTTAAAAAGGCAATCCACTAAGGATATTTTTGGCCCTAAATCGAGTGAGATGTAAAGGCATTCACCAAGTGCCAAAGATTCACTTTGATTAGTCACCTCCCTCCTACCGAGATGGTACCGATGAGCAGTCCGTGGCTGTTTGCACAAAGGGAATAGAGGTAGAGCCTCGGACCATTACCTTAAGCTATGTGTAAAGATAGTTTTTACTGGTTGCCATCGATTATTTCACCAAGTGGATAGAGGCAGAGCCTCTTGCCAAAATCACAGAGAGGAACGTCAAGAATTTTGTCTAGAAGAATTTCATATGCGAGATTCACCCTCATTAGGTACAACATGGGGCGCGTCGCCAGAATTTCTCTCAACGGCGTTGTCTCCTCCACTAGACGCCATTTGCTAAAAAGCGAGGGCGAAACACCTGTGAAATGCCTTTTAGCGAAGAATGCCCTTGGTCGAGTAGAACTCTCCCAGTCGCAATGTATTGGAGATGAGGTCCAACCTCTCTTGTTCAGTCTTGGTCAAGGAGGGTGCCGCGTTGCATTGGTGAGCTAAACAACAAATTCAATGTCAAAATATGCCAGGAAATCAATTGGTTGGTGGTATACAAACAATCTAACTTGGGGTGCTCCACGACCTCAGAACTCCAAGCTCCCGATATAGTTTATGGGTGAACTCCCAATCATCTCTCGATATACAGCTAACCCAAATCTGGCTTTGGATTTTTGAAGAGGCTGAACAAATTTCTAAACTCGCTCAAAGAAATGGCGTACTTCTTATATCACCACAATACCAATGCACATACCATACTCTGCCATGCATTAGGGTTAGCTGGGCAGGGCAAACGTTGTAAGAGGCCAAAATTCTCCTAAAGGTGGGGTGAATAGGAAAGTGCAGACCCGCTTGGAAGGCACCCTCGTAAAAAGTCACCTCGCCTGGTTGAGTAGACATGATGGTCTCATCATCCTCGGAAAGCCTCACTTGGACTTTAATTGAGAAAAAACACGACTCCCCTAGATGATCTAGTTCATCCTAGGTCATTATGTTTGCCTCCTTCTCAGGTGGGGATGTAGTAATCGCTTTAAATGTTGTATATTTATCTTGACCTGTAATTAACTTGAGTTTGAAGTTCCCCGAATTCAATTTCAAGCTCAAGTTCATTAGGTATTATTAGATAATGCCTTATATTATACTTTGTCTATTTCAAACTATACTTATTTAAATTTTGAGTAATGAGTATTGACTATTTTGCATTTTTTTTGTTTTGCGAGGACGAAGACTATAGAGTTCGACTTCAAGATAAAGCTAATTAGTTAGTTAACGTTTTATGTTGTACTTTGTCTAGTTCAAATTATGCTGATTTGAATTTTTGAGTAACGTGTGGTGACTATTTTTTATTTTGTTTATTTTGCAAGAACAAATGCTATTGACTATCGGGTTTAACTTCATGGTTAATTTAATTAAGTATTATTAGTCAATGCCTTATATTGCACTTTGTCAATTTCAAATTATGCCTATTTGAATTTTGAGTAATAATTGTTTCGCAATTGTTTTATTTTTCGAGGACTAAAGCTATTGACTAATGGACTAGATTGGGTGTACCATTCTAGTAGCGATGCCTTATCCCAAGTACACTCAAATAAATATCTCCACACCTTTCAATATGGAGATACGTATACCCAATAGTTAATAACATTAGTCCTCGCAAAATAAAAAATAAAAAAAATAGTCACCACACGTTACTCAAAAATTTAAATTAGTATAATTTGAACTAGACAAAGTACAACACAAAACATTGACTAATAATAACCAATTAGCTTTATCTTGAAATTGAACCCGATAGTCAATAGCATTCGTCCTCGCAAAACAAAAGAAAAGCAAAATAGTCAATATTCATTACTCAAATATTTAAATAAGTATAGTTTGAAATAGACAAACTATAATATAAGACATTGTCTAATAATGCCTAATCAATTTGAGCTTGAAATTGAACCCGGGGAACTTCAAACTCAAGTTAATTATAGGCCAGGATAACTATACAAAATTTAAAGCAATTACTACGTACCACAATATTGAAAGGTGTGGAGATATATATTTGAGCGTACTTGGGACAAGGCATCGCTACTAACATGATACATCCAATCCAGTCCGTTAGTCAATGGCATTAGTCCTCGAAAAACAAAATAATTGTGAAATAGTCATTACTCAAAATTCAAATAGGCATAATTTGAAATTGACAAAACGCAACATAAGGCATTGACTAATAATACCTAATTAAATTGAGCTTGAAGTTAAACCCGATAGTTGATAGCATTAGTTCTCGCAAACAAAATAAATGAAAACCAGTCACTGCTAATTACTCAAAAATTCAAAGAAGTATAATTTAAATTAAACAAAGTACAACATACGGCATTGTCTAACAATACCGAATGAACTTGACCTTGAAATTGAACCCAGGGAACTTCAAGCTCAAGTTCATTACAAGCCAAGATAAATATACAAAATTTAAAGCAATTATTATGGCCCTCAGTATTGAA
>CM018915.1:17075574-17078074 GCA_009663005.1 Actinidia chinensis | reverse complement strand
AGGTAGCGAAGGGTTGGAGTGGTGCGGAAAGTGGTTGTGAGAGCGGTTAGTTGGTGAGGGGGAGGGCCGATGGTGTAATGGTAATCGGCTTTTGTATAGAGTGGAGTAAGGAAGAAGATGGTGCGAACATTAAAAAATACATTTTTAAAATCTTGGGAATGGTTTACTTAGAATGTGTGTAGTGAAAAAAAAAGTGCTGATTGTTCATACGATCCATTATTTGTATAGAAAACTACTACAATAGCCCTAGTTTTGACAGGAAGCTTGAACATCATCATGTGGACAACTCAAACACACATTTTAAGTGTTGAGAAGAAATTGATACAAACTAAATATTAGGGGACCAAAATGACAAACTTTAGGGACCAGAATTGTTAATAAGCCAGTCGGCATATCTCAGGTGATAATACTTACTATGATTATGTTGTGGATTTTAGTGAGGAAGATTATGAGTGGATTGCCGAGAGTAGTGATTATGATTATGATTATTGCTTGAACTATACATTTTAGCCATACAATAAGGAAATATCCCATTCAATATACCCCTTAGCTCTGGATGGGGGAATAGAAGAGAGAAGTTTCGTACCTCTGCGAATGAGACTTGGTCGTGTTCTTGTTCACACCTCTTACTGCATGTCCTTCATTCAAAAGAAGAGAGAAGAGATTGGGAGAACAATCTTCATTTTCAATAGAATCAGTGTGTATTTTCGTGTGTTAGAGATGGAGATATATATGTGTATGTCTGGTCTCTTTTATTGGACCTAGGGTAAGGGAATTTATGTCTTCAGCCCCTAGATCATTTAGGGGCATTTTAAACTTTTTGTGTCAATTGCAACGCCAAAAATATCTACACACATTAGGTAAGGGCAAAATAGGTAACACATACAACTTTTCTGCCTACATAAGCAATTTCCACCCAATTTTGAATGGAATATTAATGGAGGGTGGAATCTGGAACCGACACCCGAGGTAGAAGGAGGGGCGGGGGAATAAATGACCAATGAGCATACGCAAGTCGCACGTGGGCTTGTCCAAACAACCCAATAGGGATTTAAAAATAGCCTTAGATGATTTGGGGTATAAACATCTTGCTTAAGGTTTCAATAGTGAGGTTATGGTCCCAATTGAGTGCGTGATTAGTGAAATTAGGCATTTAATATGGTTAATCATCATCGAATTGGGATGGAAACCACTTTGGCGGGCGTTTTTCCTCCAAAAACATTGGTGGAATTTCAGCTCTGCGCCAATGGTGCATGTTCCATTTGGGATTTGACGGATTTTAACGGCAGGGGCCTAATTGATGACAAACTTAAAAGTTCATATGTTTAATTGAAGATTTTTAAAGTTGTGTCTATATGAGACATTTGGTCCGTAGTTTAGGTTTTTTTTTGAACGCCTAAATTTTGATCTACAATTATAGCTTTTTTTTTGCATAGCTTTATTTCCCACATAGGCTTCCTTACCGTAACCACTTTTTATACACAATAATCTTTAGAGTCGCATATGTTTCTTACCTTGCAGAATTTTCCTATTTATGTTTTACTGTTTCTTATAGATTTATTATAGGTGCGATGTATTAGCTATCCATTCCAATCTTTCATATACTCCATAGCCGATCATATTCTGTGTTGTTTTGTTTTTTTGCGGTATCAAAATGAAGCCAAAACATTACAAACTTGGCATAAATAAGACTTTCGCAGCAATGACATGGGTAAGAGAGAAAGTTTATGCCTTCCATCTCTGAGAGAAGATGGGTTGACTGATTACCCTCCTTGCAAACTGAAGAGGATGTGAAGGAATAGAATTCCTGAAGATTTCAATTTATATACTCTGTAAGTAGCCCGGTATCCAATAAAATGAAAACAATATCCAATAAAATGTTTTCGTCACAGTAGCCTATTGTAGTTGCATCGATCAACACATTTTATTTTATTTAAGGGTGAAATACACTAACCACCCCTGAGGTTCTGAATTATTACACAAAGAACTCCTGACGTTTGAGAAACGACAGTGACCTCCCTTGAGGTTTGAAAGTTATAATAGATTTCTCCTATTTTACACTAATCACCCCTGAGGTTCCGAGTTAATACACAAAGCATCCCTGACGTCAATCTTCCATTAGCACGATTGACTACCCATCTATGACGTCAACTGAATAGTGGTTGAAATACCATATATGCCATTTTTTTGACAAAATTACTATATACTGCATAAGGATATTAATTGAATGATCAAAAAATAAATCATATTTTAGACATAAAAGCATTTTATTTAAGCACGTGGACAACACTTGATCAATTTTTATTACTATTTTAAACAGATTAGTAATAAAAAGGGGTATAAATAATACAATTAAATAATTAATTAGTCAATATGATTCACTTTTTGGTCATTCAATCAGCATCCTTGTGAGATATATAGTAATTTTGTCAAAAATAATGGCATATATGGTATTACAACTACTATTCAGCTGACGTCATGGATGGGCAGTCAAGGGTGC
>CM018915.1:17058074-17060574 GCA_009663005.1 Actinidia chinensis | reverse complement strand
AACTTTTCAATCTAGTCTGGGTCTTTTTAATCTGCATTTAGGGTCTTGAGTCTTCATTTAGGTTGTCGTGCATCGGCGACCGTTATATTTGTCTTTCTAACTCTGTTGTGTACCTGTTGTGGTCGTTTGTCCTTCATTGACGGTTGGCATTTAAGCTTTTCAGGTCCCAAAGGCTCATTTCTACTATTGAAATGGGTCTGACCTAAACTTGTTTTGTTGAATCTTGGTTTCTGGTGACTTGACTATTTATTAAGTTAGGGTTTTTCCTCTATGATTAGGATTTTGCTCCCAAGTCGTTCTTTCGTCGAGAGAGCTTTGAGGGAGGGACAACTTAAGAATTGGATCTCAATTGTATGTAGATAAGCCACACGGGACAAAACTCAGCTAACTCTTCTCCCGAACGTTATGTTTACTACTATCCCTGACTGGTATAGAGTTCATTCTGACTGCGGTGTTTTCATTTCAGAATATGAAATTGAACCGAGCCCAGTTGTTAGTACACAACGTTGCCACATTGGCATAATTTAGAAGGGACCACGATATCCCGCATGATGACTTGATAAAAAGGCCTAGTCCCAACGATGTAGTTGCCATTGTGCAAGATGATAGGGATCGCATCATGTTTTGCACGTAGTTGATTCACCAAAGCTGGGCTTCAGTTCCCTATCAGTCCACTAGTGAATCTTGTCGCAGCGCCGACCGACCTTTATGCAGGTGTTGATTAATTTTGTTCGAATCGTGCTTGTGATGGACACCTTAATAAGGAGAGAGGGGCTCCAATTTTTTGCCTACAATTTGCTTCATGTATACACCGTGGTATACCCAAAACTAGAGCCCGGTTCGAACTTGTTTACGAAAACCACTATGTCAGACTTAGGAACAACCAATAACCCTGGACAAGATTAGTGACCGAGATCCCAAACAAAGATTTGATTTGTACCTTGATGATTTCGTTTGGGTCTCGAGGAATTGGTAGTTCTGGGTCAAAGATGATGGTATGTGACAACTTAAGCTTGGTACTCAGGTATTTTGGGAAATAGTCTCGCGCTTGCTTTAGGACATCCTTAGCTTGACGCTCAGGCAAATGAGGATCGCATGTCGGTTGAAATTCACAATTAGGAAATTTTATACTTAGTGGTAAATTTTATCCTACAATTTTCAAATTTGTGCCTTTTTTTCTCGTGGTAGGCACACTTCCACTACTGGTTGTGTTTCTTAGGATCTGCTCCCATGGAGAGAGAGGCTTTTTGTAGTACAACTTGTTCCTGATCTTGGTGAGAAACTAGTAGATTGGTTATTTGAAAACCGCATTGATTCACTGTCTCACTCATCCTTCAATGTCCTCTATACTCTATTTTCATCTTTTGAATGTGCTTTCTCCCTGGGAGGATGTTCCTATAGCTTATTCATCTTGTCTAATGTCACCCTCCATCGAGCATACATCTCCACCTGCATCATGAGATCTCGGAGGTTGGTTGTCCCACAGTTTCTGACCGGGAGTTAGCCTCGGCTTAAAGCTGACCATAGCGAGCTCGTTTGAACACTCCTCAATCTCATTGTACAGTTCCTAATATCTTTTACTGTAATTGTAGAGCATCTTATTTTTTTCCTTAAGAAGTGTTAGGATTGAAGTTATACCATTCGATGCTTTGGTGTTGATTACGAACCGAGCCACGAATGACTCAGGAAGTTGGAAGAAGCTCTTAATTGACCTCGGTATGAGCTTCTCAAACCACTTCAGCCAGAGATCGCCCAGGCTCAAGGGAAATACCTTGCACATTAGTACGACGAGGTGATTCCAAAACATCATAATTTTCCAAAAATGGTTGATGTGCGACCTCATGTTAGACTTTCTGTCATACAGGTTGAATTTTGGGGGTTAAACTTCTTTAAAGTTTTCATTCCCTCAAACTCGGGTGCGAATGGGGTTTGGTACCTCAGGAGGAATTGCTCCTTTAGTGTGCCCTTAGTGGTCTTGGCTTCTAACCTTGTCGGGAGAATTGCTTTTGCAGCGGTCGCTGCTCTACATACTAACTTTGCTCCAAGTTACCATCTCCTCGGCTTCGTTTTGCATTGAGGGATTGGCGAATGCCTACGCTAGTGGTGGTTCGGCTCGGTGGAGCCCTTCGTCTGCCAATTTGTCATGGTCTTACTGTTGCTTTGACTCTTGGCCTCATCGTAAGAAGATACGACCAACTTGTCCCTCGAGCCTCCTCGAGGTGGAACTTCTCATTGGACTGACCTTACTTCAATGACCCTTCACCAGCCTTGGGGGGTTGGCACTTTCAAATTACTGGCCACTAAGACCTGCCTCAGATTTACCATTTTAGCATTCATGCATCTTATGGTAGCGTCCCGACTATCTTCTTAGCTGTCAAGGAGTGACTAACCTAGCCTCTGCACGGAGGGGCCCTTGGCTACCCTCTGAGCATTGGCCAGTAGTTTAGTTTCCTCTCGCCCGACGTTCTGAGCATGAGAGGGTACTCCCCTTGGACTCCTC
>CM018915.1:17025574-17033074 GCA_009663005.1 Actinidia chinensis | reverse complement strand
AACACTTGGTAAAAACTGAAGGGAAAGCTAGCCGAGCTAAACTGAGCTCCGAGCTTGTCCAATACTTTTTACAAGTTAACTTGATTAAATCGCGAGAAGGGGTTAGCCGAGCTTTGCAAGAGCACCGAACTGCCTTCGTTCGCTTTAATCAAGTAACACTTGGTAAAAACTGAGGGGAAAGCTAGCCGAGCTAAACCGAGCTCCGAGCTTGTCCGATACTTTTTACAAGTTAACTTGATTAAATCGCGAGAAGGGGTTAGTCGAGCTTTGCAAAAGCACCGAACTGCCTTCGTTCGCTTTAATCAAGTAATAGTTGGTAAAAACTGAGGGGAAAGCTAGCCGAGCTAAACCGAGCTTCGAGCTTGTTCGATACTTTTTATGAGTTAACTTGATTAAATCGCGAGAAGGGGTTAGCTGAGCCTTGCAAAAGTACCGAACTGCCTTCGTTCACTTTAATCAAGTAACACTTGGTAAAAACTGAGGGGAAAGCTAGCCGAGCTAAACCGAGCTCCGAGCTTGTCCGATACTTTTTACAAAGTTCACTCAATTAAAACGAGAAGGGGTTAGCCAAGCTCAACTGAGTTCCGAATTGCCTTTGTCAGTTTTAATCCATGTAACTTAAATGAAAGCCAGAATATAGGGCTAGACGAGCTCAGTTTGTTATTTTGAACCTTTTTTGCTAAGTACTATCTGGTCACACTTTGTAAAAAGTCAAATAGCAACAGACTGGGAAATAAATTAGAACTTTTATTCATGTACAAAAATAAGAACATTCAGATACAAGTCTATTCGAAGATGCAATCTCAACTCTAAATATGAAGTAAAAACGGACTTCGTTTGAAAAGGAAGCTTGAGGGGGTCACGTCAACTTCATCTTCACAACAACACTAATAACCGAGCTTCAGCCTTCCATTCTGAATGATAATGAAACCATGTCCCGCTCATCGAGTACTGCATGAAGCGCAGCACGCGGCCTTCAACTGATCCTTTTGAAGACTTGTGGATAGTTGCCTTGAAATAAGACAAGACTCCCACAAGACTTCGGTGCTTGGCGAGTGATGGAGGTGATGGAGAGGCCAACTCAACCAAACAACCAGCACGGGTCGAACACCGGTCTGAAGCTTAAAAGCTATAGAGCTTTTGGGAACAGAAGCTTCAGACTACAGAGTTGTTGAGAATAGAAGTTGATGGAACGGAAGCACCTGTCAATCCCACCCACGTCCAAGATATCTGCCTCGAGGAGAATAATCATCATGGCCTCTCAGAATCTACAAGGGACTTCTAAAGGTAGGAGCCACGGGCGGCTAGAGGATAAGGACATCTGTGGCATGAACAGATGATTGCTTTCAGAAAAGAATGTCTGCGGAATGTGTTCACCAAAATCAAGATGTGCTCCTATTTAAAGGCCCTTAAAGGGCAACGAAATGCTGCCCATAAATGCGGAAGTTATTAGACCGCCTTTAACGCGACGTTCAAACGCACCGAGAGGCCAATAGACTCAAGAGCCGGTTCGAATGACGCTACATTTGTCAAAGTGGGGGCGTGAACATGGACCACGACACTTCATGAACCAACTGGAGCTCAATTACAAATCATTATTCAACATGTGGCGAGTCCAGCACAATTCACGTGCGGGAATGTGAAGCGTGCTTATGAATTCGGCCAAGTTGGAGTCAGCATTGTGCAAAGACTCGAAGAAGATCGTCCTTAACAAGAAATAAAGTCGCAAACCGAGATCAAAACACATAGGAAATGACAAAAATAGTCGGACCGAAATGCATAGTGAATAACTGTTCAAAGTCCTATTCAAAAAATATATTACAGAAGTCAACAAGATTAAGAATTCAATAGAAGCAGAAGAAGCCATTCAAAGGAATTGTTTCTAAACGAGGTTTTCACCCTCGGCTTCTATAGCTTGGTCACCCTCTGCCTCCCCAGCCCGGTCTCTATCAACAGTCTCCTCGACCCCTGTACGAGCCTCTACTACGGCAGTGTTGATATTTCCCTCATCAGCAGGTAGGGTCGCATACTCCTCTTCGTTGAAGTCGGGAAGGTTAATTGGCGAATATCGTTCCGGAGAGGCAGGGAGTTAGACTGGAGAGGTAGGAGACGACCATGCGGGATGATCAAGTGGGATCTAGAGCTCCTTCAAACAGGTGAGCTATCCTTCCTGAAAAACGCTGGGGCGGAGCTCGGCAAGCTGCCTTTCATATACGTCTCCAGCTCGCTCGAAGGCACGGTCGAACAGCTTCTTGTACACCTCACCACAAGCGAACGCCTTCAGGTCAGACGCTTCTTGCTGGGCTTGGTTCCGTTGCAGGATCGCAATCTCGGCTGCCGACCGTACATCCGCGAGCTCGAACTTTATCTGCTTCAGCTCCTTCTCGAGGCTGTTCGCCTTCTGGATTGCCTTCTTCAGATCCATCGCACCCTGCTTTAGTCGGAGTGAGGAAGATACAGCCCGCTCAAATAACTAAGAAAAAAAAGAGATTGATTAGAGAAGAACAACGTGAATTAGATTCGCTAATCAAAATGGAGAGCTGGTAACATGAAAGTTCTAACCTGGGCTCCCAGCATAACGAGCTTGCCCCCGAATTCTGTCATGGTCTCGGCAGCATGATCCGCGACGTCTTGGGGGAGCATCACCGCATTGCCCAGCGCAACACAGGTCTCATGGTCCTTAGATGTATCCCACAGAGGTAACCTGTTTGCCGAGCTCCATAGTAGCAAATTGGGGGGCCCATAGCTCGGGGGTGCCGGCGGCCGATTCGACATCTTTTCCTCTTTTTGGTCGAGAGGTTCTCTCTGCAGGCTATTTCCCTTTGCGTTGCCACCCAATGGGGGCCTCGAGGAGTGTGGGGGGCTCAATTCTCGGGGCTTGCCCTTTCCCTAGAATCCTCACCTTAGGGGCCATAATCTCTACGTTCCCTTGAGACCCAAAAGATGAATTGCCGCTGTGAGAGTAGGAATGCTCAACAATCTCTCTCGGTTTGACGATGGCGATGTCAGAATCGGAGCTCGGGAGATTTATAGGTTCTGGGATTAGGACTAAGGGGGCTGGAACCAAAGAAACCGTAGCAGGAACTTGGTCAACCTCTTCGCCGTCTTCAACCTCGGCCTCTTCGTTTAGGCCCTCGTCTCCTAAATCAATGTCCCAGCTGGAAGAGCTCGATTCGCTAGAGCTAGAACTTTCGCCTTCTGCCTCCTCTAACAGCCTTTGGAGTTCGGCTGAGGTCCCTTCAAATAAATCACTAATCTCGTTAGATAGTGAGCTCTTTAGCCTCGAACCTGGTCCGCGGATCTGGAGAGGTAGAAGAATGGGACTCCCCTAACGAGTGGCTCGGATAGGGATGGTATACCGGAAGCGCCCGCAATTGTTCACAGCACTAATTGCGGCCGAACACCGATCGCTCCTCCTCCAGAAACGTCTGTTGAATTCTGCAAGAGCGAACCAGATGAAATATTTAGTTAGCTCTTGTATAACATAATCAAGTCGATAAAATGTGTCGCAAGTGGAATCATGCAGA
Organism: Actinidia chinensis; assembly: GCA_009663005.1. NCBI lineage: Eukaryota > Viridiplantae > Streptophyta > Magnoliopsida > Ericales > Actinidiaceae > Actinidia > Actinidia chinensis. The sequence continues at coordinate 17,029,547 of CM018915.1, read as the reverse complement.
TTCTCACCTACAGGGACGTAACCCCTATGCCTAGGAATGGAGAAAAGGTCGGGTTCGTCAGCAGGAAACTCCCATTGACCCGAGACCCAAATGAAGTCGTTTAAATACTGATCCTTGTCTGGAGAATCCGTAACCAACCTCATCTGAGGCTGATTGGGCTTCCTAAGGCGAAGGTAGTGATTACCTTCAAGCATCTAGGTCTTGAGGTTTTTCCTAGGCTTGACCACACAATATACGTGAAACAGATCCTCGGTAGTAAACTCTAATCCTTCTCTCTGCATCAAGGCCTCCATCGCCAGCACAGTTCGGACGAAGTTCATAGAGATTTGCATGAAGGTGAGCCCGTAGATAGAGAGGACAGTTCTCAAAAGCTTACTAAGGGGAAATCGTAGCCCGGCTTGATAAATGAACTAAGTCCTAATGGGCATCCGATTACCCTCTCCTTCCACCCAATCCGCGTCGTCATTTGGACCCGGGCGCTCTATCACCACATCATCAGGAATCCTATGGTCAACATAGAGCTGAGCTAAGGCCTCACTATCGCGAACAAGCATTTGAGCCTGATTCAACGCCATGTCCTGAAAGTGGAGGCAGATGGTCAGAACGGGCCTAAAGTGTCCCGAGGAATGAGGTTTAATCTAGTTTATGGAGGCAACCCTAATCACGTCGGTCAGGCTCGACCCGGACCCTATTCAATAATTTGTAAGACACCGGACTACGCCGGAGATTTGATTATTCCCATGGCATTCAAAGCAAATGTACGAAGGAAGCATGGATAAATAGCGACTTACCGTATCAAATAGGGACGCTCCTCTGGTGTTTAATGATGAAACCACGGTCATCGGAGAAAGAAATGGCCAAAGATGTGAAGGGCACACAGCTAGATCTTTTTCTCTCTCTAGAAATTGCTACAATGATAAAGAGAGTGGAGAAATGGGGTGTCCTAATAAGAAAATCGAAGAGTCGGGAATTGAACCAAACACGGCACTGGGGGGCATCATTTCACGAGTGAACCGTCATGACGAATCCAATGGATCACCGACAGGTGGCATCCCTACGACAACACCTGTGGGAACAAGCCTAAGGCGGAGAAGCCGGGCTGCTCCCCGTATATTAGGAACGCTCAGTGCGGTAAGCAAAAAAGAAGTTAGGTGTACGAAACCTAAGCGTCCAGCTCGCATAACCTCGGCGAGCCACGACCGAGCTCACGCGAACTAGGGGGCTATTGTAGGGACACGAAATATATGAATAAAGTACCCAGCCACAAGAAGGCATGGGGAGATAAAGCCAGAGAGCCTTTACCCCTATACAAGGACTATTCCCCCCATGCCGACTTACATTGTAGAAACAATATTACACAGCGAGTCCAAGCTCGAAATAAGTACAGGGATGCACCCTACCCGAGCTCGGGAATAACTCTTGACTATTTGACGACCGCGCCAACAGTCACGCCACAGCGCGGTTTACACCCAGAGATTGGCAGGAACCCCGACGGACGACACGCAACATGGTGATGCTTACACGACATGGGCACGATTCTCAGCCCAAATCTGGGCGTGAAAATTCACGATAGCAGGGAGGACAACCAACCCCTCTGTAGAAGTGAAGATTAGGTGAACTGCCCGATAGCCAAGTCACCCGTTGGCGCGTCAGAGCACGCGCCGAGGTAAACTATATAAGCAGAAACCACTGTAGAGGTGGGGGGCTTTTTTCTCTCTTTCTGGGACGGACTCACTCTCTCTTCTTCTTCTCTTTTTCCTTCCCTCTCTGAGGAAGACATAGCTAAACATTCAGGTCGTCTAACTTGACCATCGGGGAGCCGTTTTTCAGAAACAGCTCCGGCGGCCGGACTTACTGTTGTTTGTGTGCAGTTGCCAAGGGTGATCGACAAGCTTGATGCATCCCAACAGAAACTAAAAGGAAGAACATCTCGTTAGTGTCTAAATTCGATTTTCGCATTGTAAACTCACCCCCACACTGAGCAAGACGATTTAATCTTGTAAGCCACAAAGCTCAAATATTGTTATACTTGGAGTTGGACAGACAAGCTGAAAGAATAAACATCAGCTCTTTTGTACCAGAGAGAGAGAGAGAGAGTATTAAAATGCATGAGTGTAGTTAAGTATTAAAATCAAATACAAACGTTTCTCATTTTCTCATTTTTTTCACAATTTCTTTCAACCTTTCCATTTTCTCATTTTTTGCATTTTTTTTTATCGTGTAAGTTGTGCCATAATATTTGACAATCATAATATTTAATAATTTTTAACTTTAATTTTTAAATAATAGACTCTTAAGCATCCCAATTTATTTGTCTATATTTTAAAACCTAACTTTTTAAAGAGTTGTCCAATCCTGTCCACTTTTCAAAATTGAAAAACTTTAGAAAAAAGTGGTGTTTTCACGTGTTATTTGATGAACAGTAGACTTGACACATTAATATTGCTGGGCAGGCGGTGAAAACATGTTAATACCATCTTCATTGAGTGAAATTACTACTTTGCCCCTCCCTCTTGCTTTGACCTTTTCTTCTTATTTCCTTGTCACGCATGATAGCGTCACATGAGTGAAAAAAAAAATAGAAAGAAAAAGGATGACGAGAGTGTGTGTGTCATTCGAGTGCGAAAGGAGTGAAAAATGGAATAGGAAGAAAATGTCGAGCGTGACATAAGTGAAAAGGAATATAGTTGGGAAGCAAAAATGATAGGTACAAATCAAAAAATGCACACACCCAGACACATTATTAACAATATTACACAGCGAGTCCAAGCTCGAAATAAGTACAGGGATGCACCCTACCCGAGCTCGGGAATAACTCTTGACTATTTGACGACCGCGCCAACAGTCACGCCACAGCGCGGTTTACACCCAGAGATTGGCAGGAACCCCGACGGACGACACGCAACATGGTGATGCTTACACGACATGGGCACGATTCTCAGCCCAAATCCGGGCGTGAAAATTCACGATAGCAGGGAGGACAACCAACCCCTCTGCAGAAGTGAAGATTAGGTGAACTGCCCGGTAGCCAAGTCACCCGTTGGCACGTCAGAACACGCGCCAAGCTAAAGTATATAAGCAGAAACCACTGTAGAGGTGGGGGCTTTTTTCTCTCTTTCTGGGACGGACTCACTCTCTCTTCTTCTTCTCTTTTTCCTTCCCTCTCTGAGGAAGACATAGCTAAACATTCAGGTCGTCTAACTTGACCATCGGGGAGCCGTTTTTCAGAAACAGCTCCGGCGGCCGGACTTACTGTTGTTTGTGTGCAGTTGCCAAGGGTGATCGACAAGCTTGATGCATCCCAACAGAAACTAAAAGGAAGAACATCTCGTTAGTGTCTAAATTCGATTTTCGCATTGTAAACTCACCCCCACACTGAGCAAGACGATTTAATCTTGTAAGCCACAAAGCTCAAATATTGTTATACTTGGAGTTGGACAGACAAGCTGAAAGAATAAACATCAGCTCTTTTGTACCAGAGAGAGAGAGAGTATTAAAATGCATGAGTGTAGTTAAGTATTAAAATCAAATACAAACGTTTCTCATTTTCTCATTTTTTTCACAATTTCTTTCAACCTTTCCATTTTCTCATTTTTTGCATTTTTTTTTATCGTGTAAGTTGTGCCATAATATTTGACAATCATAATATTTAATAATTTTTAACTTTAATTTTTAAATAATAGACTCTTAAGCATCCCAATTTATTTGTCTATATTTTAAAACCTAACTTTTTAAAGAGTTGTCCAATCCTGTCCACTTTTCAAAATTGAAAAACTTTAGAAAAAAAGTGGTGTTTTCACGTGTTATTTGATGAACAGTAGACTTGACACATTAATATTGCTGGGCAGGCGGTGAAAACATGTTAATATCATCTTCATTGAGTGAAATTACTACTTTGCCCCTCCCTCTTGCTTTGACCTTTTCTTCTTATTTCCTTGTCACGCATGATAGCGTCACATGAGTGAAAAAAAAA
>CM018915.1:16925574-16928074 GCA_009663005.1 Actinidia chinensis | reverse complement strand
AAATGGAGTGCAGTCTTGTTTTCTAGATTGAAGAAAGAGGGAGAAAGAGTATGGTGTATGGGATCATGAGGTGTTTCATAACGCTATAAAAGTTGAAAACTCAAGTCTGAAGGAAATGAAAAGGATGAAGGAGAGGTGGAAAGAACTGGCAGTTATCCATATATACACTGGAGCTGGGACCTTTTACGCCATAGTCCTTGTACTTGGGGTGAAGTCTTGTGAGTTCTCCTGGATTAGAATCTTCATGTTTCTCTCTTCCTTTCATTTAATTCATTGCATTGTATTTTAACCGAGTTAGAGTAGAACAACTCGATAACGTTTCTTCCGTAATTGTTTTTTTCACCAGATTATGTAAACTTTTCAAGCGCCGCTTCCATGGCCATAACAGAAGTTGATTCAAAGTTGCTCTCCACTCAAAGGTCTCACATCCCATATTTATCTATACGAAGATGAAATTATGTAACTAAGGGGGGCTTATTTGGGCAAATGGTGTTTTGAACTTAGAATGAACATGAAGAAATTAAGTATTCTAATGTTGAGTTGTTTAGCCGAATCAATTGTTGCTCTTTGGTCTCTACATGTAGGTGATGAAAAATATGGGATAACTTTTTATGTACTTGTCAAGAATTATTGTGCTTTAGGGAACTCGCACAATTAAAATAGTATTAATGTTCATGAACAAATTAATCTTGTGGACTGAAATTAGAAAGTTGAGAACGCTTGAGAAGATGATAAGAAGGGAATGAGTTGAGTAGCCCCCGAATTTTAACCTAAGGTGATAAGAACACGTAATACTCCCTCTGCTCAATTTGGATCTTATTATTCATTTTGAAATTTTCTAGCTTCACTAGTTGAAGGAGGACTTGTGCTAGTTGTTGCAGAAGTTGGTGATTGTAGAAGGCAATGAAATATAAGCAGTTTTTAAATACACATTTCAAATTATTTCACTAAATGACGATGTTAATATTCAATTCTTTCAACGTTAGAGCTCCGAGGCATTTGAGACCTTTGGTGGAAGTTGTTGGAAGAAGAAGAAGATCAAGGAAACGTGTCTCATAAGCTGTTCAATCTCTGAACAGAGGTATGAGGTAGTTCAATCATCATTTTTCCTTATGAGTTATGCACTTCCTCAAGGCGACATTTATTTTGATTTTTTTTCTAGTACCACTATTTCAAGGACTTGGGCTGTGGGAGGTAGAATTTGGTGATTTGTAGAAGTCAAAAAAATGTAAGCAATTTTTAAATACGCAGATTAGAAAATTATTTCATACAATGATGATGTTGATATTCATTCTTTCAATCGTTGAGCTCTGGGTCATTTGATACTTTTGGTGGAAGTTGTTTGAAGAAGTTGCTCAACTTGCGCCGTAACACAATTTTGTCTTCTATCTGTTTATGTGGAAGTTGTTGAGGAGGGATAGAGTTTTGCACATTTTCAAATTAAGCATAGGACAATATGATCATGCCATTATGTTTATGGATGACTATTTGAATCAGGTTGGTGGCTTTTCTTTATTTTATTTGTCAACAAGACTAATGGGATAATATATCTAATATTTAGCTCATTTTTTCTTGAAAAAGTTCATTTAGAGTGTGATATCAATTCTAACAAGGGTGTTGGTTTTTTTAGAAGATGCATAGATGTGTAAGTATTATTGGTTGCTTATGCAGATAGATTTAGGCTTTTTGGTTTTGTAATAAAAAATATGATCTATATTATCTGTTAGGTTTATGTGTATAAAAATATGTCTATGTACGAGGAAAGGTAATAGTTCTTTGCATCTAATGGTTTTAATTCTAGATTAAAAGTGTTGTGTCAAGACTGGAGGCAAAAAAGCAAGATAATGTGGTTCAAGACATAGTTATCCTTTCCAAGCTGCCAGTATTGGACATGGAGAGCTTGTGAGTAATTTTGATTAAACCAACTTCGTTTGAATTTATACAACTTTGCTTATTCATGTCCATCTGATGCATCAAATACTGACTAAAAGAATTTCCTATTGCAACATAATTTTTTATACACTTGAATTTTAAGTTGATGATCACTTTTGTTCGTTTGTACACCTCTAAAGATGGTCTACTTTACCTTAATTATGATAATCAACATTTATTCAGCTGATACTAAGCAATGTTATTGCTCTCTTAGTATGCCCCTTTCTGATATGGGCCCCCTATCATATGTTTCTTTTTGTACTGATGGTTATATTGTTCCTATTGTTTATGCGGTTTATGAGCTGTGTCATATGTCTCGTTGATGTATAATTGTCATGCATATCATTGCATGACATTAGGTGCTAACACCATCCCCATTCTACACTTGCTCTCCTATCCTTTTTGAGCTTCAATTTCGCAGTATATATGCTATTATAGCTTTATAATGTGGACAACTGGACTCTTAAGCGGAAAAATGTGATTCCACTGGTTTGAATGTGATTAATCGTGGATTCTTGGGTTACTGGAGCTAAGCTTGGTTTCCATAAGGACTTTTGTCGTTAGCGAC
>CM018915.1:16900574-16905574 GCA_009663005.1 Actinidia chinensis | reverse complement strand
GATGTACTACGCCAATAGCGATTCCTAGGCCAAGGTACTCTCAAATACGTATCTCCAAACTTTCAAATAATTAGGTACGTAATAATTTCTTTAAATTTTTTATATTTCTCTTGAACCGTAATTAACTTGACCTTGAAGTTTCCCGGGTTCAATTTCAAGATCAAGTTAATTAGATATTAATAGACAATGCCTTATGTTCTACTTTGTGTATTACAAATTCTATGAATTTGAATTTTTGAGTAAGAAGTAGTGACTGTTTTTCATTTACTTTGTTTTGCGAGGACTAATGATCATGACTAATGGACTCGATTGGATGTACTATGCCAATAGTGATGTTTAGGCCCAGGTACTCTCAAATACGTATCAACACAACTATAAATATTGTGGCACGTATCAATTGCTTTATATTTTCTATATTTATCTTAAACCGTAATTAACTTGAGCGTGAAGATTTCACGCTTCAATTTCAACCTCAAGTTAAAAGGTATTATTAGACAATGCTTTATATTCTACTTTGTCTATTTTAAATTTTATAGATTTAATTTTTGAGTAATAATTCGTGACTGTTTTTCATTTATTTTGTTTTGCGAGGATTAATGCTCTTGACTAATGGACTCGATTGGATGTATCACACCAACAATGATGCCTAGGCCCAAGTATTCTCAAATACGTATCTACACACTTTCAAATAATTAGGTACATAATAATTGCTTTAAATTTTCTGTATATGTCTTGAACCGTAATTAACATGAACTTGAAGTTCCTCGGGTTTAATGTCAAAATCAAGTTAATTAGGTATTATTAGACAATACCTTATGTTCCACTTTGTCTATTTTCAATTTTACGGATTTGAATTTTTGAGTAATAAGTACTGACTATTTTTCATTTATTTTATTTTGTTTTGCGAGGACTATTGTTCTTGACTAATGGACTTGATTGGATTTACTACGCCAATAGCGATTCCTAGGCCAAGGTACTCTCAAATACGTATCTCCAAACTTTCAAATAATTAGGTACGTAATAATTTCTTTAAATTTTTTATATTTCTCTTGAACCGTAATTAACTTGACCTTGAAGTTTCCCGGGTTCAATTTCAAGATCAAGTTAATTAGATATTAATAGACAATGCCTTATGTTCTACTTTGTGTATTACAAATTCTATGAATTTGAATTTTTGAGTAAGAAGTAGTGACTGTTTTTCATTTACTTTGTTTTGCGAGGACTAATGATCATGACTAATGGACTCGATTGGATGTACTATGCCAATAGTGATGTTTAGGCCAAGGTACTCTCAAATACGTATCAACACAACTATAAATATTGTGGCACGTATCAATTGCTTTATATTTTCTATATTTATCTTAAACCGTAATTAACTTGAGCGTGAAGATTTCATGCTTCAATTTCAACCTCAAGTTAAATAGGTATTATTAGACATTGCTTTATATTCAACTTTGTCTATTTTAAATTTTATAGATTTAAATTTTTGAGTAATAATTCGTGACTGTTTTTCATTTATTTTGTTTTGCGAGGATTAATGCTCTTGACTAATGGACTCGATTGGATGTATCACACCAACAATGATGCCTAGGCCCAAGTATTCTCAAATACGTATCTCCACACTTTCAAATAATTAGGTACATAATAATTGCTTTAAATTTTCTGTATATATCTTGAACCGTAATTAACTTGAACTTGAAGTTCCTCAGATTTATTTCAAAATCAAGTTAATTAGGTATTATTAGACAATGTCTTATGTTCTACTTTTTCTATTTTAAATTCGTATCTTCACACTTTCAAATAATTAGGTACGTAATAATTTCTTTAAAGTTTTTATATTTCACTTGAACCGTAATTAACTTGACCTTGAAGTTCCCCGGGTTCAATTTCAATATCAAGTTAATTAGTTATTATTAGACAATGCCTTATTTTCTATTTTGTCTATTATAAATTTTACGGATTTAAATTTTTGAGTAAGAAGTAGTGACTGTTTTTCATTTATTTTATTTTACGAGGACTAATGATCATGACTAATGGACTCGATTGGATGTACCACGCCAATAGTGATGCCTAGACCAAGGTACTCTCAAATACATGTCTCCATACTTTCAAATAAATAGGTATGTAATAATTTCTTTAATTTTTATATTTCTCTTGAACTGTAATTAACTTGAGCTTGAAGTTCCCCGGGTTCAATTTCAATATCAAGTTAATTAGATATTATTAGAAAATACCTTATGTTCTACTTTGTCTATTATAAATTTTACGGATTTGAATTTTTGTGTAAGAAGTAGTGACTGTTTTTCATTTATTTTGTTTTGCGAGTACTAATGATCATGACTAATGGACTCAATTGGATGTCCTATGCCAGTAGTGATGTCTAGGCCCAGGTACTCTCAAATACGTATCAACACAACTTTAAATATTGTGGTACGTATTAATTGATTTAAATTTTCTTTATTTATCTTAAACCGTAATTAACTTGAGCGTGAAGTTTCTAGGGTTCAATTTCAACCTCAAGTTGAATAAGTATTATTAGACAATGCCTTATGTTCTACTTTGTCTATTTTAAATTTTATAAATTTAAATTTTTGAGTAATAATTAGTGACTGTTTTTCATTTGTTTTGTTTTGCGAGGATTAATGCTCTTGACTAATGGACTCGATTGGATGTATCACGCCAATAACGATGCCTAGGCCCAGGTATTCTCAAATACGTATCTTCACACTTTTAAATAATTTAGTACGTAATAATTGCTTTAAATTTTCTATACATGTCTTGAACCGTAATTAACTTGATCTTGAAGTTTCCCGGGTTTAATTTCAAAATCAAGTTAATTAGGTATTATTAGAGAATACCTAATGTTCCACTTTGTATACTTTCAATTTTACGGATTTGAATTTTTGAGTAATAAGTAGTTACTATTTTTCATTTATTTTGTTTTGTTTTGCGAGGATTTTTGTTCTTGACTAATGGACTTGATTGGATGTACCACGCCAATAGCGATTCCTAGGCCAAGGTACTCTCAAATACGTATCTCCAAACTTTCAAATAATTAGGTACGTTATAATTTCTTTAAATTTTTTATATTTCTCTTGAACCGTAATTAACTTGACCTTGAAGTTTCCCGGGTTCAATTTCAAGATCAAGTTAATTAGATATTATTAGATAATGCCTTATGTTCTTCTTTGTCTATTACAAATTTTGCGGATTTGAATTTTTAAGTAAGAAGTAGTGACTGTTTTTCATTTACTTTGTTTTGTGAGGACTAATGATCATGACTAATGGACTCTATTGGATGTACTATGCCAATAGTGATGTTTAGGCCCAGGTACTCTCAAATACGTATCAACACAACTTTAAATATTGTGGCACGTATCAATTGCTTTATATTTTCTATATTTATCTTAAACCGTAATTAACTTGAGCGTGAAGTTTTCAGCTTTTTAATTTCAACCTCAAGGTAAAAAGATATTATTAGACAATGCCTTATGTTCTACTTTGTCTATTTAAAATTTTACAGATTTGAATTTTTAAGTAATAATTTGTGAATGTTTTTCATTTGTTTTGTTTAGCGAGGATTAAGTCTCTTGACTAATGGATTCAATTGGATGTATCACGCCAACAACGATGCCTAGGACCAGGTATTCTCAAATACGTATCTCCACACTTTCAAATAATTAGGTACATAATAATTGCTTTAAATTTTCTGTATATGTCTTGAACCGTAATTAACTTGAACTTGAAGTTCCCTAGATTTTATTTCAAAATCAAGTTAATTAGATATTATTAGAAAATGCCTTATGTTCTACTTTTTCTATTTTAAATTTTACGGATTTGAATTTTTGAGTAATAAGTGCTGACTATTTTTCATTTGTTTTGTTTTGTTTTTTGAGGACTATTGCTCTTGACTAAAGGACTTGATTGGATGTACAACGCCAATAGCGATGCCTAGGCCAAGGTACTCTCAAATTCGTATCTCCACACTTTCAAATAATTTCTTTAAATTTTTTTATATTTCTGTTGAACCGTAATTAACTTGACCTTGAAGTTCCCCGGGTTCAATTTCAAGATCAAGTTAATTAGATATTATTAGAAAATGCCTTATGTTCTACTTTGTGTATTATAAATTTTACGGATTTGAATTTTTGAGTAAGAAGTAGTGACTGTTTTTCATTTATTTTGTTTTGCTAGGACTAACGATCATAACTAATAGACTCGATTGGATGTATTATGCCAATAGTGATATTTAGGCCCAGGTACTCTCAAATACGTATCAACACAACTTTAAATATTGTGGCACGTATCAATTGCTTTATATTTTCTATATTTATCTTAAACCGCAATTAACTTGAGCGTGAAGTTTTCAGGCTTCAATTTCAAGCTCAAGTTAAATCGGTATTATTAGATAATGCCTTATGTTCTACTTTGTCTATTTTAAATTTTACAGATTTGATTTTTTTTGTAATAATTAGTGACTCCTTTTCATTTGTTTTGTTCTGCGAGAACTAATACTCTTGACTAATGGACTCGATTGGATGTACCACGCCAATAGCGATACCTAGGCCCAGGTACTCTCAAATACTTATCTTCACACTTTCAAATAATGAGTTACGTAATAATTTCTTTAAAATTTCTATATTTCTCTTGAACCTTAATTAACTTGAACTTGAAGTTTTTCGGGTTCAATTTCAAGATCAAGTTAGTTTGGTGTTATTAGACAATACCTTATGTTATACTTTGTCTATTTTAAATTTTATAGATTCGAATTTTTGAGTAATAATTGGTGACTGTTTTTCATTTATTTTATTTTGCGAGGATTAATGCTCTTGACTAATGGACTCGATTGGATGTACCATTCAAATAGCGACACCTAGACCCAGACACTCTCAAATACGTATCTCCACACTTTCAAATAATGGCGTACGTAATAATTGCTTTAAAATTTCTATATTTCTCTTGAACCTTAATTAACTAGAACTTGAACTTTCTCGGGTTCA
>CM018915.1:16620574-16625574 GCA_009663005.1 Actinidia chinensis | reverse complement strand
CTAAACACAGGCTTAGTGACATACCCAAAATTTAACTCAGAAAAATGCCTAGAAAGTGAGGTATATATGGCGTAAATTCAAAATAATGTGACGTGGGTCACACCCAGAATGAATAAATCAATCTAGTCCATAGATTTCATTTTACGGGTACTTTTCTAGGTATATAGAATTGTCAGTTGATATGGGTTGTTCTATAATCTTTACCGGGAATGCTCAATTCTTGCATCTTTTTGAACCTTTCAAATACAATATACAATTCTTTCTTCTTTTTGAAAATTTTCATATATCATAATTTTTAGGTTTCTAATTACTCAATATAATTCAATTTCTAACCCAGGATTCGCCTGGTGGTTTAGGCCGAGGACTTGAATTACTCAATGTAATTCAATTCTTAACCCCCAAGTTGACTTGGATTACTCTATGCATTGAACTTGTAAGATGGGAGGGTGCAATGAAACACTGGATACTTCCACTAGCAAAACATGCCATGGCTACGAAGTTGATATTATGCATTTCTTAATAGGAAATGCTATATTGACAATTATATGGTGGCAATCCAATAGACAAGTGACAGGTGCTGCAATAAAATTTATCTTTTTGATGGCTAAGATCATTCTATGCCCTGACGCGCTGACTATCATGTCAGTGAGAAGGTGACTGGCCCTATCATCTCCTGAGACATGGATGGTAGCTAGCTAGTCACATCCTCAACGTATGGACCCAAACGTGCGGGTGGAAGAGGAAACTCGCCGTGGAACAGGTATGGATGGTAGCTAGCTAGTCACATCCTCAACGTATGGACCCAAACGTGCGGGTGAAATAGGAAACTCGCCGTGTACGTTACCCTTCTGACCCTAATGTGCCTTGGGAATCTCCGCTTGTCAGCGTACATCAACCAAGTGTCTGCACGAAGGTGTCGACCGAACTTGCTATTAAGCGACAGTCCGATGGCAGCGCCTAGCCCATGCTCAGTCGAAAGTGAAATGGGATATTTTATCCTCTCACAATTGCCCCTCAGCTCGCATGAAGTTATGACGATCAGTCACATCAACAACAGTCGTGAGCCACATGGCATCACGACTCTGTTGCAATACGAGCCAGTATACTGCCACACTATCCCCCACCGAGCATCTTGGCTTAGTCGAGTTGCCCTTCCACTCCTCCGCATCCATGAGCCTACTCAGCGCTTGAGCTTCGATGACCAAGCTCTTAGCATATACATCAATGCCCGGAGTCGCAGAGTTTGCTCGGGAGCTAGAGCAAGAGGAACTAGAATCAAGAAGCTAAAGCTCACTCCAATTATCAGGAGAGCTCACTGTCACGCTTGCTGAGGAAGAAGGAGAAGAGGAAGAGGCGGATGATGATGAAGAAGAAGTTGGAGATGAAAAAGTGCTCATGGGAAGTAACCTTACCGAAGTTGAGTCGTTCTGGTCTTAAGCTTAGGCGACGAGGCCCTAGAGGTACTTGTTGTGCCCCTAATCCCTAAAGTGTTCAGAGAGGAGGTTGAGCACTCCTTTGTTGGCAAATGAGAGGAAATAGACTGAGCTTGGAAGTAGAAATGCCTCCGAAACTACTCAAAGTCCAGGAGAAGCCCGGTCAAGAGAAGGCACGAGCTCCCCTTCTTGCTGTTACTGTTGAGGTGGAGAGCTTGCGTCTAACCCTACGACCACAGAAAGACATTAACAAGGTGAAGGGCGTTGAAGTGGGCCCTTCCTACAAGAGGCGCCAGCTCGGCTGCTGACTCCCCCCTCAACACCTGTTGCTGCCCTCGAACTATGGAACCCAAAACTTTTTGCCAAGGAGCTCAAACATTATGTCACTCATGCAGACACGTCCCACGAATTCAAAACTTATCTGGCCTTAGCACAAGCATAGGCATAACTCTAAACCGAGGATGGGCTTATTCCATGTAGCCTAATATTAATGCAAAATGTCCAAGTAAGTGCTCGAGCTAGGTAATTTTATTGTTTTCATTATTTGAACAGTTTGAAAAAAAATTTAACCGTTTCCTTTTGTAGTCCCTTCAGAGATCGGTGACGAGTTTCGTGCACGAGAAGAAGCGTTCAGATGATGTGAAGAAGGCTCAGAAGAGAGTCGCCACTCTGGAGGGGGAGTTGAAAAAGAAAGAGGAACAACTCGCCACTACCATCTAAAAGCTCGCCGCAGCCAATGCCGAACTGTCCAAGAAACGGGAGGAGGTCACCGAGCTCCGATAGGTAGCCCAAGGCCCTGTTTACAAGTGGGTTTATAATTGCAGCTGAAGACCGAGATGCGGTCGGGGGCTTTTATGTCCAAGACGCAGCCAAAGACCGAGTTAATGCCTTTCACGAGGTCTAGCTTGGTCTCAAGAAGCTCTTGGCACTCGCTCTGATCATCCAACATGGGCAGTAGAAATCCTTTGGTGGCCTATTTGGACCTGCACCCCAAGCCTTACTCACTGGCCGATCCTCCTCTTAGGCTTTAATGAAGAGAAGTATTTCAGGTGTCCTGTGAAGGGGGAGGAAGACATTACTGAGGGTGCGGTTGAGGTGGCTGGGGCTGAGGCTAGGGCAAAGGAGGCCGAGGTCGCAAAGAAAACGCCTCGAGATAAGGGTGATTTGTAAGACAACGCCCCCGAGTTATGTAGTTCCTTGGATCATTGTAAGGGGGTTGGTCCTTTATTGCAATTTGTAAATATGTCCTCGAACAAGTTTGTATATTTGTATATATTCAACTTTCCTTTCTAGCTCGATTCCATTCTCTACTAGCTTTAGAAAATTTTATGCTTTCCTTCTGTGTTGTGAATGTTTAGAATACCCTGAGCTAGGTGCTCAGGTAGCTCAGTGAAATAGTCTTGCACATGCCTTAACAATATTTTTTCTTTTTTCATTCCATATTGTAGTGTCTGATTAATCTCAGAAGTAGCTCGGCATACAAGTCTTGTACATGCCTTAGCTTAAATTTGTTGTTTGCATACCATAACATAGTACTTACTATTCTTTAGACTTACTTGTGAATGTTTTGGACATCTCAGGCTCATGCTTGAGCAGTTCGACGAATACTATCGCGCATGGATTAGGACATCTTGAGCTCGGTGCTCAGGCAAATGAGGATCGTATCTCGTTTAAATTTCACTTAGGAAAATTTTACACTTTAAAAAAAATTCAAAAGTAAAGTTTGGTATGAAAGTATGAAACCCATCGAAGCCGAGGTAAAAGTGTTTTCCAAACTCAAAAAATTGATGAAAAAGCTTTAGAAATGATTAGACTCTGTTTGCATAATCCAAAATAGCTAGATACTTTTTGAAAAATAGCTCGACAAATAGAGGACTTTGATACAAAACAAGTATAACTTTTTCTATAAATAAGCTTGATAAAGGCAGAAGTTTGTAATAAAACAAGTACAATCTTTCTATAAATAAGCTCAAAAAATAAACGAATTTACATGTTTTAGTGATCAAAATTTCTCAAAGTTGTTGGAGTTCCAAGATCTCGGGACTTGCTTGCCCTTCAGGTCCTCAAGATGGTAAGCTCTTTTGCCAGTAAACTTAGTTATTTTGTATAGACCTTCTCAATCGGGGCGGAGCTTCCTGTCTGCCGAGTCCTTGGTGTGTCCAACAACTTTTCTCAAACAGGGTCTCTAATTGAAAATTCTCTATATTAGATCTTATGATTGTATATTTTGGCGAGCTGTTTCTGATAGCTGGCCATGCGTATTAGTGCATTTTCTCTTCGTTCTTCGGAGAGGTCGAGGTCGAGAGCTAGCACCTCCACGTTGTGATTGTCATCGTAAGCTTCGGTTCGGATTGTGGAAAAATTGACCTCCAATAGGATTACAACTTTGAAACCAAAAGCCAAAGAATAAGGCGTTTGTTTGTTACTTTCCGTGGTGTGGTTCGATAAGCCTACAATACGCTTGGGAGCTCCTCGACCTATTTGCCTTTGGCTTTTTAAGTCTCTTCTTGATCTCATTCATTATTGTCTTGTTGGTAGCCTCGACCTGTCCATTGCACTGCGGGTAGCTAGGTGTTAAAATTGTAAAATTCGATTTTGAGCTCATCCAACATCTTCTTAACTTTTTAGCCCACGAACGTTGTCTTAGAGGGAAATCCTGTTTGGCCCTCACCTGATCTCCATAGAGGAAATTCTTGTGGCGGCCAAACAGCCTTGCCACAATAAGCACAAAGGCTACCATGAAAGAGATGTAGTTGGTGGAAAAGGAGAGGAAATCCTGGAAGATATAGGCAAGACCCCGGAGACCAAAGTCATGGAAGACCTACTTTCGCTATGAACTCGATGAGCCAAGCTTAGACCGCTACTTTCTCGTTGGCTCAAACATGAAGGAGCGGGAGAGAACAGAGCTCATCAGGATCCTAAAAGCAAACATCGAGCTTTTCGCGTGGACGTCATACGAGATGCCGAGAATTGACCTAAGCTTCATCAGGCAAGAGCTTAATGTCTTGTTCGAAGCTAATTCTGCGAAGCAGCAGGGAAGGAGGTCTGCAGCTAAACATGTGGCCGCGATGATAGAGGAGGTTGAGAAGTTGAAAGAGGCAAGTGCTATTACAAAAGTTCTTTACCCGAGCTGCTTGTCCAACATTGTGGTGGTAAAAAAGAAAAATGGCAAATGGAGAGTATGTGTCGATTTCACAAGTCTCAATTGAGCATATCCGCAGAACTGCTTCCCCTTGCCAAAAATTAATTAGTTGTTGGACTCAACATCCGACCATGCCTAGATGAACTTTTTGGACATGTACCGAGGCTACCGCCAAATAGCAATGCAAAAGCTAGATTAGGAGAAAATTGTCTTTATCACCCCTGTGGCATTTTTTTTTATAAGTCATGCCCTTTGGGCTAAAGAATGCTGGGCCCATGTTCCAGAGAATGATCACCAAGAATTTCCCATCAACAATTTCCCTGAAGCTTTCATTAAGGGACTTAGGTCTGCCAGCAAATTGATGGCTTCCTAGCTCTCATCTTCAACGATTCAAAGTTGATGGTCAATCAGGCCACCAACAAAGC
>CM018915.1:16518074-16523074 GCA_009663005.1 Actinidia chinensis | reverse complement strand
ATAAAATCATATTTGCGGTCTAGGTAAAAATAATGAAAATTACATGGCTTACCAATATTCTATTATATTAGTTTTTTTATATTGATAATCTCTTCAACAAATTTTAAAGTACCAAGGATTTGGATTATCAATATAAATTTGAAGGGAGAATTAATACCCCGCTAAATTAATACTTAAGTTCAATAATCAACTTTAAAGAAGCCATGTATCTCAAAAAAAATTCTCTAATTGTGATATAAGATGAAAAACAAGTTTTATTAGATACAGTGCATTGACAGTGTATATTTATTTATATATCACAATCTATTATTAACTAAAAATTTAATACAACTTTAACATTGCCCTCGTCATGTTAATCAGTACCACTAATCTATTATTAAACACCACATGAGCAATTGCATCCGTTGTTTAGACGTAGTAATTACCCTTTCAACTCCATTCATTATTTACTACATATGCACAATGAAGTATCCTATGTCCATGTAATAAAATATTATAAATTGATAATACCATATAATCATGCATGATAACGTGTCCTCAAAATTTTCTCCTCATCCCTATGAAATGATCATGATAAATTTCATTAATGGTTCTTGCAGTTTGTCTAAAGTTTTACTTTTGTTCTTTCAGTTTTAATTTGAACAATTAGAATTATGCAGTTGTAATATGGTTTCAACGAAATTCTTCCTTCAATACCCTTTAAGAATTTAGATGAAAAATAAGTACATGTAGCTCACATGGCTCTTTTTAGAAGGTAAATTTGCCATCATTGTTCCTAGTAATTTGGCAACATGAACTTTCACATGCTTTTTTTCATCTAAATTGTTGGCATGTATTGACAGATGGACTACCATGAAACCAAATTAAAACTATAAGTAATTAATTGTTTTAATTAAAATAATAAGGACCAAAATAAAACTTTAGTCAAACTACAAGGACTAGTAATAAAATTATCCAAATTTTTATTAAATGGTAATAAAAAACAATGTTACGCTAACTAGATATTTTATCTATTTTTTATCTACAATCTGAAATGATGTATTCACAAATATTGATATGATAATTTCAACAAATGATTTTATATACAAAATCCTAAAAGCATCAGGTAAATGTACGAAAACATTACAAATAAATCCTAGAATTTTTATTTGGTAACAAATCAAATATTATTTTTTTAATTTAAAAAAAATTAAACTATAAGATTTTTAACCTATTGCAGTTCAAAACTTCCACCAGCATCTAATTATGCAACTTGATAGCAACAATTGTTTGTCACAAAAATAATTGTGAAAAATCAACGTCTCGCAGACCGTTTCCCTTTAAAAGCCTTACTCCTTGCAATTCGAGCACTTATCCAAGTAAAATTTAGAGAAACGAATAAAAATTGGGGTAAAGCAAGATGAATTTCAAGCATAGATAAAAGAATCTAATAAGGTTTCTCAAATGATTTTTGTTCACTGTTCATTTCCTCAATCGTTTTCAGTTATTTTGGTGAAGCTACATAAATGGAGACCAAGAACGGTTCGAATTATGAAGTAATAGATAATACAGAATTTAATATTTCAAATTGAAAACTTATGATTCAACTTGTTATCAAGGTCAAGATTTGAGGTTTGTTTTGTAATTTTCCGTAAAAAGGTGTCATGTGGTTTCACGTTGCAACGAAAACAGTTATCATAGAATGATAAAGCCATGAAAACTGAAGAAAGTACGAAAACACCCTTGTCAGAGTCTTATCTCGTTGAACACAGACCCCCAAAAGCCACTTGCCCTGTCCCAAATCCAATCCAATCTGTGGTGGGTTCTATTTGAAGGTATCGAAATTGGCCATATCTCTCCAGGATATAATAAACTAGTATTTTCGTTTTCTCTGGAAGAAGAGCTCTTCTCAATAATAGTATGTGGTAGAAATTTGAGGCAAGTAATTAGCAATTATAATTATTTGAATTAACGATATTGGTCATCTATGTAGAGAAAAAAATATTATTAGTTAGGTGAGGCCTCTCAAAATTCTTTTGGCGTAGTGATGAGATCGCAGTAAGAAAAATAAATATACTAGACAAAATACAACAAAGAGATCAAAAGGCAATGACTAATGAGTTACGATTACAGTTACCTATTTCTAGAGAATGATAACCGGCTTTTGTAAATAAAAATTTCACAAACGTGTGATTAGATCGCGGCACTATAATCTCGCACCCACGGAAGAAAGTCGTGGTCGGAAATAGCGGCGTAATGAGTGGAGGTTGCAATGTGCCAAGATCTCGTAGTAATTATAGGAGGTTGTGATCGTGATAGACCAAATGGAAATCACTTTTGCCTCGGTCGGGAGAGGTGGGCAACCTGAACTACCAAATATCAGATATTGGTGACTTGGGATATCAAGAGCCAACCACAGGTGACATGATCATCTTAGATTTTGATGATATGGCCACTTCATGAATAATGTGGTGATATGGTTATCTCGGGTTGAATCATCTCTTTTTCTTTAGTAACTAATTTGAGTAGATAAAAATTCATATCTCATCAACTTAGGACTCAAACGATTCGAATCATTCATCTCGTAAGAATTATAGTGAAAGTTATTCACGAACAAAATTAGTTTTATCAAACATCTATAAATATAAAAATAAATCCCTTATTATTTTATGAAATGAGCGGTTAATGTGATTGTAAACTTAAATTATTTGTTTTATAAAATAAAATAAAATTTATTCTAGTATTTATAAATATCCGATAAAATTAATGTTTTTTATAGAAAAATCTTTCATCGCAAAACTTTTTGGATGAAAAGTTTCTATCATTGATGTGGGGCCTGATGCGAGTTCCACAAAAAAAGTTTTGAAAGAGAGGTCTGAACAAATTGGATTTGGGGAGGAGCAGCTCCCGTCGACGATGCCTTTACATGGGCAGACACATGGTGGTCGGCAGTAACCACGACTTCCAAGTTCTCATCCATAACACACGTTTCAAAAATAAAATAAAACAATTTGAATATTTTTATGAGAGTATAAAGTGGGCCGTTAATTATAAATTTTATATTATTCTATTTATTCTTTTAGTTACTGAAAAAGTGTGACACAACTTTGGCAACAATTTAGCCTTAAAAAGTTCAAAATACTTCACTTTAAAACTTGCTAGTTTTCAAAATTACAATTTAACAATTTAAAATTATTTAAAAGTAAAAATTAAACAGAAATGCTACAGTCACCAATAGTTTTACCGATTTTGTTACCGATGGAACCAAAACGACGTCGTTTTGGTTCTATCGGTAATAAAATCGGTAAAACTATGGTGACTGTAGCATTTCTCAAAATTAAATGTGTCATATCACACAAAAGTGTAAGAGTGAAAAAAAAAAAAGTTTGCTACGATATAAACAGAAAAAATAATTTTTTATTAAAAGGTAAAAAAATTACTGAAGATGAAAAACTAGCAAATTAAAATAGTTAAATTAATTTATTTTTAAAATAATTTAGTGGCCCAAATTTTAAAAAGGAGGGAAATAATTGAAAATTCTCTCTCTCTTACCGTAGCACAGGGAGCCATTGTTTAACAATCTTCCTCCAACAGCTCTTCTGTGTGCCTCCCTATTTTTTTGGGTTGTTATGGTGACTCTCTACATGTGGAGAGCACTATAGCATCCCTCATACAGTAAAATGAGGTTTTATTCCAACTATTACTATTTTCTACATTTTGTGCAGTATATATTCATATGTAGTAAGGTCTACAAAAATGTAAATTTTACCATATGTGAGTATACACGGCACAAAATATATACATTTGGTTGAATTATATGAATTTGCTAGGAATAGAATGACAAGAACTTAATATGGTTCTTGCACATATGATAAAAGTGGATGAGGGTGTTTGTTGTTGTCTATTAGCAGTAGATTCTACTACTTTTTTTGTATTAAAAGTTATAGCAAATTGTTTGCCATAGTTTCTACTTCTACTTGTGGGCCAAAAATAATTTTAAAAAATTAAGAAAATAGTTTTTTGGAAAACTTCATTTTCATACTTTTCAACTTCGCCTTAGAGCATGTATTGTTTTGTGTTGTCATTATATAAGGAAGCAAAGAGGGTCTCTTGCACTATAAATGTAGTTTCTGGACATGTACTAGCATTCCTTCTCTGTTGTCCCCATTTGGGTACTATTTCAACCTAAGGCAGGATCAAGAAAGGAGTAGTTGAGGTAAATGGCTTACCAGCTCATGTTTGGGACAAGGAGATTAGGAGGAAGAAAAGGTGTTGGATGAGGAGAGACTTGAAAACTTGGAGGAAATTTGTTTTCTCAAGAAACATATCAATATTTAGGAGTTCATCATGTAATGTTTTAGCTTATGGAGCTTTAATTAGGGAAACCTAGCATGCCTATAAGTAGATTTATCTCGAATCCTCGATTGCTGGTAGTCTTTTAAGTATGTCGCATACTTCTAAAACTAAAACTAAGCCGTGTGAGTTAACCCATTGGGGCGGCTATATGAATCGTTCCTCGCCATCCACTCAGTCAGAGCACTTCCTCATGTTCAGCTAATCACTGCGTGGTTCAAATATAGCAACTGGTGCATAATCCCATGAAAACGATGAGGTGTGAGGGGGGGTGAGAGAGAGAGTACGAAGAAGAAAGGAGCCATTTGAAAGCCATCCCATGAAGACTCTAGTAGTATACATCCTCCTATCTTTGTCTACTGTTTCCTCTTTCACATCTTTTTCAATCCCATGCCTACGCATTTTCCCATCTAAATTCTGATTTTAAGCCTTAGGTTTCGAATATTTACATGCTTCTATCTTGTTTTTGTTTCTCTGATTATATATTTGTGAGGCACAAATTGCAGCTAGTTAAACTCTATGATCTACTTGGAACAAAAATGATATCGGTCATGCAAGGATTCAATCTCTTCAAACCGTAGATTGTTGTTAGAGAGACTAGAGGGATAGGCCGTTAAGGACAGACACAAGGATGTTTCGACTTCTTACACCCTTCATTCATGTTTGGG
>CM018915.1:16360929-16385474 GCA_009663005.1 Actinidia chinensis | reverse complement strand
CATTATTAATATACCTATGTAATCAGGTAAATATAGGTCAGTAGATAGTGAGGTGAGGTTCATGTTCATGGGTAAACATTTATTATTAAATGGGTTATTTAGGTCTTAGTTTATTTTGATTCAATCACGTCTGTTTAGCATTTGTGTTTATCCAATTGTAATTCATAGTCGTTATTCGTGACATTAAATAGTCAACCCGTATTTGGTGACATCAAATAGTCAACCTTTTAGAGTCGTGTATGTTTTTTATTCTTATTTTATTTCTTTGAGTTAATGTTTTTTTTTCCCTTAAAAATTTGACTATTTTTAGATTAATTTTGTATAACGTTTTTCAGGAACTAATTTTGTCAGAAGGTTTTTAGAATAATTCAATTTTTTTTTAAAACAATGAATATTTTTGTTATTTTATTTGTTTAAAATTTTTTTAGAAATTATTCTCGTTGTGACGATGTGGATAATGAGACCAGGATACAGTCCTTTCATGGACTCCACAACCCTCCTTTACTACTAAGAAATGGCCACGTAATCTATCTCTGGGCTTCCCTCTTAAGTAGACTTCAATAAGCTGTACTTGTTCTTTCAATTGTGTGCCTGGGCCTAAAAATTAGCCCACACCAAGGCCCAAAGAGTTGGGGTATGTTAGGGTACTGACCTTAAGTGACAATGACAAAGGAAAAAGATTTGTAATTATATGGGCCACTCAAAGCCACACTTCACCCCCACCCCACCCCACCCCCCACAAAAAAAAAAAAATAGAGAAAAGAAGATTTGGATTGAAAATTTTTTTTGCCTCTAACAAACCAACAAAGGTAGTTTGGGGTATCATGAATGAAAGTTTCCATTAATTAGTATTATTTTAAGAAAAAGAATCTCTTTTAAAAAAAAACTAATTCTGAATCTAGAAAACAACAATGAGAGTCTATTTTTCGAGGCCACTCAAATAATTATTATCTTATAATTAATTGGGCACTGTAATCAAAGTTGAGTGAGGTAAAGTCTAGAAGGGGGTATAAGATTATTAGAAAAATAATAAAATTTAAAAGTGAGTCTAAGATTATTTAAAATGATATATTTTTAAAACTATCCATTTATCCTTTATCTTTTTTTAAAAAAAATTAAATCTTTAGACCCCACTTCTAGATTTTTTTTTAAATAAAGCGTGGTTCGAGTTAAGATTTTTGTAATGGGATAGTTTATGATTTATTAAATAAATTAAAAGTTTAAAAAGACATAATAGAATTAGTTTGCTATTTAAAAAATTATAAGAGAAGGTAATTGTATTTGTCAATTATTTGCAATAAGGTCAGTGAAATTTTACCAAAAATAAAATCTAGAAGTCAAAAGAAATTATTTCTTATCCGAACCAAATCATGAATCTTCACAATTTTCAAGTGCCCTTAGGCAGTCTAATTTTTTATTCCTTTTTTTGTCGTCCTCAATTTTTTTTTTATTTTTTTGTGTGTTTTGATGATCTTTTAAGTGTTTTACTATTCTGATTGTTGTTTCCTAGATTCGTCAACAAAAGTTTTTTTTAAAAAACACTGAAAACTAAATATGATCATTTGTAAATTTAAATTGTCCTTTTTTTTACTTTTTTTAATTTATTGCAGTCAAAAAGCGAAATCAAAAATTTTTACCAACATGCAAAAAAAATTGTCACTAAAAATGAAATTGAACTGGAGCAGACTAAAAAGGCCATAAAAATTGGGCAAATATAACTCATTGATAAATAAATTAAGCACTTATAAGAAAATGTAATAAGTGAATCCTACCACACTTATCTATCTCCACCACATCACCATTGAATATCACCGTCTATTACACCATTGTCGTCACTGTCAAGGGCGGGAGCCAGATTAATGTTTCCTGGGCTTGATTTTTTTTTAATTGAATTATAAAGAAAAAATCTATAGAACATGTATATACAAAAGCTATTAAACCAAAGCAATTCATAACATAATATAAGATTATAGTAAAAGTCTACATTTAACCGTAAATATTCCAAAAAAATTCAAGAAAAAAATTACCTATTGAAGTTGTGCCTGGCGGTTTCATGGAATAGAAAAATCATCAACTATTGAAATCTGAATCGATAGGTCATAAAGTTCTCTTTCGATATAGACAATCATAGAATCGCAAGGAAACTCATCTTCCATCTTGTTGCGAAGAGCAGTTTTAACTGCTTCATAGCTGAAAATTGATCGTTCCGGTTAGTTGCTTTTTGTGCGTAACGGGAAGAGTTAAAACACGACGAATCAACCTATCGATAGATAATAGTGTTGTGAATTATTTGTTTCCACGACTTCGGCAAATTCGCAAATTGTTGACACATTCTGAAATTCTTGTGAGGAGTTACATCAACCTCAAAGTTCCAACTAAAATCTCAAATAATGATCTCTGTTTAGTGAATCAGCTGGATAAAAATTATCAGCAAGATTGTAAAATCTTATCAATTTCAAGGACTTAAAAGCCATCCTTTGTTCTAAAGCTGAGTGAGTATAAGCAGTTCCATTGCTCCCTCATGAATCTGTTATTTATTTCGGCCAAATGAAGATCTATGATAGTGTTGAAAATATCAAGCGGTAATGATGCTCTATGGTAATATGATCTCTTTGCTGACAAGAACGGGCCTTTGTTGGTTAGCTTCATTTGTACGCGCACCACATAATAGGCAAATCGATGTCGTACTGTGTAACAAATTGATTCCACATGCTTCAGAGAATATCAAGCCATCACTCTCAAAGTTGAAAGGGTTTTGTAGTTGATGACCAAATCCATCGCATTTAAAAGTTAAGATTTTTGTTGCAAGGCTCGGCAAGTAAATCAGCGTTTCCCATAATCTTAGCATTAAGTACACAAATAAATCATTGAACTCAAAAGATCTCATTCAGCAATCAATAGCACCACCAGCTTCCCCACGTATGAGTTAGAAGTTTCCTGCCTCCACCATATTTTCGAGAACTCTAAGTTGCACCATAACATATCTATTAATCTACAATAGAATGGAAATGAAAACTCCAACGAGTTGCCAACTCTATGCAAAAGGTACCAATCTTTGATTAGCTCCTCTTACAGTCACACGTTCAGCAGAGTAGTCACCGTACGTTCAAGTTTCAATAGCTGAGCACTTGTAACTCAGCATAACGTTTTGGAGAAGAAGCACTACAAGATTAACAATTGAAGCCAACTTTGAAAAAAAAAAACAAACAGAAATCTCATTTCAGCAGCGCAATAAGCCAATTGTAATCGATTGAGCAAGCAATGTACATTACTATGCAGATGGGGAATCTCTAAGAATAAGGCTTGTAATCCATTCCAAGGCACACAGAATATGCTGGACACCATCATACCCTTACCTCTCATATTTTCAATGTTCAATTGTACACGAGGCTAGTCATCAGATATCTCTTTCTTTAGAGTCAATACAGTAGGGTCTTAACGTGTACAATGCTCAAAAAAAAAAAAAAAAAAAACGCTCCCGTAAAAAACTATTGAACATCAACAAATTCTCAAAACTATGGCCATATGCTCTCATTATATGCATATTTCGCTTCATCCACCAAGATACAAAATTAGCTTCTCAATTTATTCACAATTTTGTTCTCACCTGTTAGCGAGAAGATGCAAAATTTCCTTTTGAATAGTCGGTGAGTGAGGTATACCTTTGCATTTTTAGAGCTTTTTCTAAAACAATATCATTAATTTAAACATTTCAACTTTTCCATAAGCTTGATCATTTCAATTAACTTGCCGCGGTTCTTAGAATCAAGAGATTTCATCATGGCCTATAAAAGTACTGCTTGCAACAACTAGCCTCGAAACACTCTCAATTGTTACTTTAAGACGCAACCCTATTCTTTTGACATTTCTCTGCAATTTGTGCATTTATGACTTATCATAGCCGAGCCACATTCCTCAAACCCTCAACAGACTGGACAACATTGTAATGTGGTGAAGTGGGACCTCCTACATGATTCAAAAGGACAACTATTTCCATCGTTAACTTCTTCCAATTTCTAACCCGTCACTAAAAATGACAAATGGAAAACAAAATATGCATCCTTAGAAGGGGAATATTCTAACCAAGGGGAGGAAATTGTTTGAACCAAGCATATGGAATCGACGAATTGTTTACATGAGTTCGACCGCGGATATTCTAAAAGATTAGGTGATATGGCCCTGCTTTGAAAAGCTCGTCTTAACTCATCACGCTGATAATAGGATGTCGCCATATAGGAATACGTAACCCCAGATCTCTCTCCAGATTAGTATCATCAAATTCAACTCTTTGAGATTTAGAAGAAGAAGGCTCCTCATTTGAATTGAAAGTACCAACGTTAGATGGAAGAAGGTGTATTATTTTTTGCTATACCAACTTTTGGTTTGAAAATGAAAAAAATTTGTTTCCTCTCCTAATCTCCTTCATGTGCCATTATAAAAAACTTCGTTGAGAAAAAGAAGAATAAAAAATATGTGTAGATTAGAAAAATAAAATACACACTTGAAATAGTTGACACTAGATTTTTTTAGATCTATACTAATTGATATGGACTAAAACATTCAAAATAAAAAATAGTAAAGACTTAATAAAAACAAAATATGATATGGCTAAAAGTAAAAACAAAAATAATATTCCGTGTAGAAGTGTTTAACTTTCACGTCTGGGGTGGGTACCAATTACAAAAGGAAAAGTCATAATTAACCCTCTTGTTCACTGGGACCATATTGGGATTCAGAATGATCTCGATTTTCGACACAAAGAAATAAAAAAAATTGTATCAACCATTTGCACCATTTTGGGCTTAGTTTCAATGACCCCTTAATTTTACAAAGAACACCTAGAAATAGAAAACCAACAAAATAAATTGATTTTCCTCTGGTTTAGTGGTTCAGAAACACCGTAGCCGAGAACATCGTATTCATAATAATCACAATCGGGATCCCGATTCTACAAAATAATTTCTCTGTTTAAGTGGTTCTAATCTGTACAAAATAAATATAAAAAAAACACAAATAATCAATAAAATAGACACGGTCTAGCATACCATACACAAACGTATAGATAATAGAACCAACCTACAAATTCGAAATCACATTTATTGATTTTTGGTTTACGGTTTAACCTGTTTGGGCTATTGAGAGACAGATGCTTGACTTCGTGAGGATTGAGGAGTCCTGGGGACAGGAGAGTCACTGAGAAGCCTCTCGGTTGAAGACAACTAGAATCACGGGACCGTGATAGGAATTCAGACGCAGCAACTGATAGCCTCTCGGTGAGAATCTGACGGGCTTTAGAATACACAATTAGGGATTTTGATATTTTTGTGCTGGCTTTTATGATTTTGTGCTGGTCTCGAAGGCTTTTGGTTGTATGATTTTGGGCTAGCTTGGGCTCTGGATGTACAAATTTTGGGCTGGATTCCCTAGGACTTTTGCTTTGGCTGGATATATTAACATCTTTATGATTTTGGGGGGGCTCCTGCGGCTATGGGCGTATTAATTTTGCGACTAGGGGCTGGACTCGGGCTATACATATTTTGGACTGGGGTATCTAGGATTTGGGTGGGGTTCCCCTAGGCTACAACCCAGGGGAGCTTCGTGCTCCTCCGCCTGGTCACTGTACCTCGCCTTTCACCACCACCATCGATCTTTCCACTATAAATACCACCATCACTACCGCTTCTTACATCTTTTACTATTCTACCACCACTGATATACCAAACATACCCACCCTACACTACATACAAACCGGGTTTATCTACTGCAATACCACCACTACACAATTATCCTACACCTTATTACCTTTCCACCACCTCCATATCTCTACCACATCACCCCTCAACCTCCACAACAATCCCCATTATTTTTGCCCTACCCAACCACCCACGATTACATTACACATTCGCTACGCCGCCACCACATTACTACCACATCCACAAAGATTATTTATAAATTGAAGAGAATATGATAAAAATAGCTTTTGTTGAACGTAATAGATTATATTTAGATTTGACTTATTGAAATGTTTCAATCAGTTTCAATTCAACACTTATAGCTTTGTAAGGTTATTGGTTAAAAGGACCTTCTTAAACCTCATTTTAAATTTAAGAATTTGTTTTTTTAAATAAATTCTTATTTTATGATTTTATGTGTAATTGATTAGAATAATAAATTATCACACCACACAAAAAATAATAATATAAAAAACATAAAATATAAAATTATGAAACCATAGGACCCTTTGCCCAAAATTTAATTATCCAATTGAAAGAGAGCGAGATAATCATTAGTATCAGTGGTATTATTGTCGTTTATTTTGTGCACTAGATATTAAAAAACTTTAAGAAAAAGTGTGATTAAACAGGGGCAAACCGAGCTTTGCGGTTAGCTTCTCTCTCTCCTCCCCTTGTGCGTAAAATCGATCTATATTCCTCTCTCTCCCTCTCTATCCTCTCTCTCCAATTACGCATGCAAATGGCAGTCTCTCGGCTCATGGTTCAAAACTCCACATCCAGGAGTATTGGGAGCCAAGAAGAGAAGGCTCACCGGAGAAGACCAAAGCGAAGGCCCAAGCGTCTTCACTCGCCGCCGCCGCCCAAGACAACTACAAATCACAGAAGGACCCACAAATCGGCCCCCGAAACCCAAGAAAATTGATTCACCTCATTCCGATATCACGCGTCCCCTGCTTCCTCGTTTTATTCTACTCTCCTCTGACGATTCGTCTCAACAGGTAAACCAAAAATCAACAATGCGATTTAGTATCGGTAGTTAGTCTATAAATTTCCTCATTCAGATTTGGCTCAGTTCGGCGGATTAACCGATTGTCGGATGCCTATAGGTATAAATATAATGCAGATTGTTATTGAAAAATTTGTGTGTTGTTCGTATGTGTTTTTGTTGATATTTGTGTTTTTATGATTCTGTGTACAGATTCAACTGAGACTGACATTTTCGGGCGATTTTGGATATGATGTTTTGGCGATTCGACCTGAGGAACTACAGGGATCGGAAGACAGGGAAGTAGAAATATCGTTTTCACGGAAAATCGGCGGTTATAGGTCGCATTTTCCGGTCCATGTGTGTTATGCTTGTGCTTTTCTCTCTCTACACCCTTCCCGGCTTCCCCGTTCCGGTTCACAGGTACGAGTACGACTCAGTCGGTGGGGGCTGCCGGTGCGAACTCGGAAGTGTAGGAAATTTTATGATTTTTGTGACGCGTTGGTGTGTATTAGTATAAAGCAAAACTAATTCGCAGGAGAAATGGTTTGTGTTGCTTGCGTGAACGCCTAAAGTGGCGTATCGAGATGCGTTATGGTAACAGCGCGGTATAAAAGTGCGCCGTTGTGGTGGTGTGGATACAAGCTGGAAGATTCAGAACTCGTTGCTGCTGTGGTGCGGTTGGGGTGTGCCAGCTGGAAGGTTCGTCTGGTACCAAAAATGCCATTGTTTGTTTGCTAAACACTACTTGGGATCCTTTTCTCTTCCTGTTTTTTGTTTCTTTCCCTTTTTATTTTGTTACGAGGCGAAATATCGCTTCTATAATTCAAAAATTAAATCGAACGCCGTAAGATTCTCTGCCAATCCAACGGTTTTTTGGTTATTGATGAAAAATTTGAAACAATATGACCGTTAAGGAGGGAGGGCCTTCCCTAAGCTTATAAATATGTTCTTCCCCAGAGAGAGAGAGAATGGTGGAGGTTTCTGGCGACTACAGACCCAGAAGGAGGGCGGGGCGCAGATTGGTCGCTGCATACAAGTTTGGAGGAACTCGTGGCCACAAATTCAAGGTCGATATGGCTTAAGACCCCTCTTTCAACAGCAAAACAGAGGTAGCTCTCTCTAGTTGATAGTGTTATTGTGTTTGAATTGTAATTTCAATCTGGTTACCCTCTTTCAACAGCAAAACAGAGGTCCCTCCTGTTTTGATTCGTGTTATTGTGTTTGATATTGCAACAATGTAGCGGTGTGTTGAATTCTGAGATTTTTCCAATGGGGTTTATGGTTTCTTTTTAACAATCTGTTTTACGGATATATTAGTTTCTTTAGGGGTCAATTAAAGGTAGTCTTTGTTATCCTTTATATTTGAATCTTTGAGTGTTAAAATCACTCTTCTTTCTCATTAAATTGTTTGGGTTCGCGAAGGTATGTCATCTATTTACGACGCATGTAGTATCAGATTTGATTTCTAATTGGAACAATCTTTTTTCCTTACTTTCTGATGATAGGATTTCAGGAAACCTTGTTGATGCATTATAAAAATCTATTGGATTTAATCTAATGTTACGTGGATGTGGATGGATTTCTTTTGCACTTTGTTGAGTGTAGGGTGGCAGTTGCTGGGGTGGTAAGCAGAGCAACATGGCGGCAGGATAGAGGAAGATTTTGGGGGTGGATGTGAGAATTTTGATGCATCAAAGAAGGAGATAAGATTTCTTATAGCCCCTTCTTTGAATTTTGGAAAGGAATTTCACGGATCTCTTCAAGTTTTTGTAATAATCTTTGTTAATGTCTTGAACACATGCCACATCATTTGAAATGGTTTTTTATATTATATTATATGAGCTTATGTGTCAATGTTTCTTATGCAATTGGGATTTAATATACTTCTATGGAATGAATATTTAATTGACATGCAAAGGTGGTTTGGTCGCCTGAAAGATTTGACTATTAACGTATGATAAAGGGGATAATTAAGTCAATACATGATTGTCTGTCTATCTCAACCATATGCTCAGGATTAACTTCACCAAAAAATGCTATAAATTTACTATGGGAAAATTTCACTGATTAGAACTGTCATAGTTATTTCTGATTTCTTTGATAATTCTATCAAATCATTTCTTTTATGAACCTGTAAGACCAATCCTTTTTTGTTTTCTTGTTTGTCTAAATTTGGCATGCTATTATGCCCTCTGGAAAGGAGTAGAGGTTGAAGAAGTTACCTTCTTTACAAGTTGACCCCTGGTGCTTGTATACCTTAAAGCTATGGCATCAATGTTGCTCCACTGTTGTTGCAATATAGCTTGGTATGGATCAAATACAAGACTTGCTGAGATGTAAATTATGTTTCTGAACTCTCTAGCTACCTCCTGCTTTATAAAGATTACGGGTGGGCCAGACAATAGTTTTATACGGTAAAAAGTGAAGGTTTCATAATTTATCTTATGCAATTCCATTAATGTGCATACATGTTTGTAATTGCGTTGAGGAAAGGGTGGGGTGGGTGGAGTTTGAGAGAAGCATTTCTCAAGGATGTGGAAAAGCTGTCTCATATGGTTTTCTCTTCCCATAATTCTGTCCAAGTGCTGGTTTTTCCTTTTCATATATTTTCTGCATAAGGCCCTTGTACTTTTATGATTATACGCATTTACGGAGCTTCTTCAGATGGAGCAGACATATGCTTGAACAGACATGCTTAAGATCGGGGTTTTGGAATATCAGTAATACGTGTTCTTTTTGAGATTTTTATAAAACCTTGAAAACACTGTCCCTGCCTTTTTCCTTTGTCATTGTGTCCTCATCTCATCTTTGGTTCTCCTGTTGCTTTCCCAATAGCCCGCTGAATTGTTAAAATTGGAAGGTCAGAGCTTGGCACACATTTCTCCATATTGTTAGATATTTTCTTTGGTGGTTGGTTTATATATTTTTTTCTGTTTATTTTTTCTCCAAGATTTATGTTGGGTAACCCACTTTGTGGGACACAGCCTCATTGTTGCCTTTCCAAAGAAAAATTTCTCCATCATACGGGAAAGCTGTCCTTGTAGGTTTTTGCTTATCCATAATTCTTTGTTCAAGTTCTATTTTCCTAGACTGATTTTGCTTCACCCCATATTTCTCTGCGACTCCCTTTACTTCATAGCATTTCCTGTGCTCTTCGACAGGAGCAGATAGAGACGCCTGAACAGCTTGAGCTTGTTGCAAGGAGAACATTTCCAATACAAGGTCAACTGCATGCATAGATCAATAAAATATCCCTTTTTTTTCTGAAAATCTTTGCTGTCTCATTTCATTGGTTGCATTTGCCTTGGTTTGTAGTTTGAGGTGTTGTGGTGGACAGGAACATGAGCTGGGCAGAACTACATCATCAAGCCCGGAGTCTTCTTAGCTAACGGAAATGACCGAAACTGTCAAATTTCGCAGGCTTCAGGAGAGCCTTGTGTGTTTGTGTGTGATGTTGCCGCAAGCAAATTTTTCTTGATCAGGCGAGTTTTAGAATCTGAGATTCATGCTCTTTAATTCAATTAAGTCGTTGTGGAATTTATTGACGGTCACAACGTGGAAATTATTGACTCTGGACTTTCATGTTGTGTACGTGTACATTTCCACTTCTATGGGTTCTTAGTTTGTATGTATTACAAATATTTTGACTGGACCTGCGCTTTTCGTGTTTTTATATTAGTTGGGAGTATAGTCCTACTTATCTCCTGATGTGTAATTTCTTGCTAGGGGGTTCATCTAACTTTTGCACTAGAAGTTCGAAAGATTTGTCTAGGCCTTCCAAACACGGGGGTTGGTTGCCAATCTTGGTGAAACGTAAATATAGGTGCGGTCATGTACTCTATAACTTATTAAAGCTAAGTTTTCTGATTGTCTATATATTTAATGGCAGTAGAAAATGGCAACATAATGGTTTGTTACTTGGGACGTATACCATTCTCTGATGATTGGTTATATGGATGAAATTGTTATGTTTGTCCGTTTGGTATTTGTGTTGCCTTCATTAGATGACATGCCATATCTATAGCAGGATGTGTTTTGTTGATGAACACGAGTATTTAGCTACATTACATGGGCTTGCTATGGAATGAGGTTGCTGTATGAGTCGTGTCTAATACTCTGTTCAGGTACAGTACCGTGCTGGTTTCATATTTTCTTAAATACTTTTTATTCTTAGTAAAATGATTCTAACAAACCAATAAGAATTTTACATATAAATGGCAAATATACGAACTCAAGTACTTATGTATGCTTTGTTGGGTCATATGATGCGGAATAAAAAAATGCCCATTTTATTTATTTATTCTTTTGGTTTAAGGTTAAATTCAGTGCTGAAAAAAGGTTTTAAAAGAATGACATCTCTTACAAATTCAATAATGCCAGTCCGCTTTCATCTTTCATGGTGAAAAGGACTACAAGTTTAGCTTATTGAACGCCAAGTGACTATCATGAAGGACCCACTTGCTGGCCTATATCTCGCGGTTGTCTTGACATATGAAGAGCAAACCTATATATATCATCCTCTTCCTAGTAGTGATTTCTGGGCAAGACACATTGTCCCTAGTGATATTGCCATTCTGTTGACTCCAGTTGTTAAGTTCATCATGAACATTGGCCTAAGGGTGCAGGATTGGAATGCGGAAGTCTGCTCTCTACCAAGTTTGCTTGTTGTTTTTTTTTTTGTTTTGGGCTAATTGAAATACAAAGAAAAGAAGACGGAAACTAGAAAATAAAGAACAAAAAAACCGCAAAGGCTAGAAAAAGCAACAGAGCAAAGCCAGCCAAAACATCAACTGATGATGACCTCCAGAGTCATTCTCCTCCATTTCTTCCATGGTGATATATGAATCCTCATCATTCTACTGAGTCTCGACTGTTTGAACGGAGGACTGTAGGGATGCAAATAAAGACTTGTTTTGTCGATGTTAAATTTTGATTTCTAGAACTCTCTTGCTGCTCTGATTATAGTGAGTTTAATTGGCGGAAGATATAGTTGGTATGGTAATAGTGAAGGTTTCATAATTTACTTGTTATGCAATTAATCAGTATACGTACATTTTAGTTGTGTAGAGGAAATTGCTGGTAGGTAGGTCGAAAAAAGCATGTAGACAAGGTGGTAATTAGCTCTTCTTTTTGTGTATATTTTCTAATGGCTAAATCATTATGCAAAATCAAGTGGAAGTATCTCATCGTCTGTTATTTATGTCACCTGGTCAATATTACACAATCTACTCGATCGCCTTGGAACAGGAGGACAACGTCTAGGAACTTTTTGACTTGGATGCACTCAATTGGAAGATTATAAAGGGATTAGATGACTCAGTCCATTCAGTGTACAATGCTCAGCCGTTTATAAATCTTTGCAAACTATCCATTATTTATCACTTTGAGTTTTGTTTTTTCTCTCTCATCTTGTTTCCAGTTGTTGCTTTCCCATAGACCACTAAATGTTCAAAGCATTGACAGCAATTTTCATCAATGGTAGGATATTTATTTTGTTTACTGATTCCCTTTTTTTATGTTTGTTCTATCAAAGATTTAGTGGACTAATTTTGGAGGGAGAACAAACTCACTGTGGCTGTCCAGAGAAGATAAGATACTCTCAAAGGATGTGGAAAGCTGTCTCAGACAGGTTCTCTCCATAATTTTTGTTCAAGTATGGTTTCCTATACTTCTTCAATTATATATTTCTCTTTATGAACCCCTTTTACTTCTATGATTAAAGCATATGAGTAGGGCCATCTTGGTTGAGTCCGTTCCAAGAATACATTCCAAACACAAGATCAAAACTGCATGCATAAACCCCTGAGATTCATTTAAAAATTGCCTTTTCCCGAACATGTTTGCTTGTCTATTCATTGGATGGACATTTTGACGTTGGTGTTTGTAGGTCTGTGTGACACATGAACATGTGTTGTGGTCGAAGGAATTTTAAGCATGAGGCGGAACTATGTCAGCAAGTCCAGGAGTTGCTCAGTTTGATGGCAGTAAGTAAAACCGAAAGCTGTAATCTTAGGCACAGTTCAGAGGAGAGAGCCTTTTGTGTGTAAGAAAAAAAATTCTTGACCAGTGAGTTTTCGAATCTTGAGTTCACGCACTATGATGCTCTTTAATTAAATGTCAGGTGAATTTGATATTCAGTGAGAATCAAACTGCCAATTCCTAGATTTGTCATATCCAAGGATGAGCACAAATTTAACACATTCACACAAACTTTAGGTCCCAACCATTTGCGGTCAGTGAGTTGTGGGGATCATCCCATATCTTACTTTCGGATAATAGAGTAAGTTCCGATTTACACGGATGATGGGGTTTGCATTTTGCACAGTATGTAAAACTATATCCATAGACGGAAAATGTGTTTCAGTCATTAATTGAATGTGTATCATGAAACAACTATCAATGCTGTTGCGATTGATAATTAGATGGTTTGCTTGAATAGTTTTAACAAAATTTGATTGAATTTTGCATCCAGTTTTTTCAAACAAATTTGATTGGAAAAAGGAAAACACGAATTCTGCTGTTGCTTTCGTTAACTATTCATTGGCAATTTGAGTTTGTATATTTGTTAGAGTGAAATTGGATGGTTATTTGTTTGGTCTTTCTTCTGTTCTTATTTTTTATTCTATTTTTTCTTCCTTTTTTTTTCTTTTTTGACTATTTGTGTTCTTTCTTCTTTCTTTTTTTTCTTTGGTTACTCAGTCATGATGAAATTATGATTTATACGATCTTTTGTTATTTGGTTTCAGTTACATGTTAGTGAAAATCAGAAATTACATGGAACAATTTTATTTGGAAAAAGTTTGACTTCTTTCGAACGGTTCAAGCAGCGGAGACGGGGGCTATATTTAAAGGATTCTATTTTCATTGATGCGAGACAGTTCTGTCTAGTTAGGTTGTGATGAACTTAATAATTTGTTCAGGTGCCTTTAAGGGGGTGCCAAGGAAACTGGGAAAAAATAAAAGGAAAACCAAATCTTTGCCCGCACCAGCACCCCGTTGATCCTTGTTACTTGCAGATATTTATTACTATTTTTTTTGAAATACGTAACAAAAGCTAAAACGGTTATATTGCTAAAACCATGGAGGAATGCTTTGAGAATTATTTTCGAGGAATCGTGTTGTGTACGCATATAATTTGCAGGACTTTCGTGATAGCTAAAAAATAAAAGCCTGAGGTTGCATTGCACGGTCAGTTTACTTTAGAACTGATAAGAGCATTTTTTGAACCGATAAAATTCCAAATGGTGGTATTTGTACTCCAGATAATTTAGTGGTGGGCTTCCCCAGTAGTGAAAACCTGCATTGGCTGTTTTGATTCTGGTGTGCTTGCAATAAACTTCTAAGAAGTTATCTTTTTATTGTTCTCTTCTCTTTTTTTTCTTCCTGAAATTTATATTTGTTATGGATTTGATATATATTTTTTAATTTTTGTTATTTTAATTGCTACTTATGTTTCTAAATAAGAATGGGAAAGTAAAGGAGGTTAATTAGCACCCGGCATTGGTTAAATAAGGACGCCATTTTCATAGTTCTTGATTCATTCTACTATATTCCATTTCCACCTGGATTGTCCTTGAAACGTCATTGCATTAACTACTAACTAGGTATTGAAATGCCGAGTAATGGAGTGGAAATGGAAAATATAATGAGAAAAACCTATCTAAGGAAGTTAGTCTGTTTTGGGATGTTATGAGTCTATATTTCTTCTTGTGTTTCTCTGTGCCTCTGATTATTAAAAATGTTTGGTAATTAGAGTATAAGGAGCCATGTTTTAATCATGTTTTATTGCGTTGCTTGTAGGTTCCTTACCAACATGACCC
The DNA here is from genome assembly GCA_009663005.1 of Actinidia chinensis. Lineage (NCBI taxonomy): Eukaryota > Viridiplantae > Streptophyta > Magnoliopsida > Ericales > Actinidiaceae > Actinidia > Actinidia chinensis. Next base: position 16,370,931 of record CM018915.1, on the reverse strand, counting down.
GCTTGCTAGTGAAGCTCATAATCAACCAAAGTTATGAGCCTTTTTTGCTTTGAGAAGCAGCCCAGTCTCAAATGATTCTATGACTTGTGTGTCTGGTCAAATAAAACCTGAAATTGAGGACCATCATTGGAAGGTGGCACAAATAGCGAGGCTGATACATCTGGACACAATGGATCCCTGAAAATTCCCAGTCCTGTGGCCATGTACTCGAGACTGGAAGAACAGTGAGTACGGAAACAACAATTGAGGAGCCAAGTACAATGATGGAGGACACAGTGGAGGGGGGAAGTTGGTTAAACTAAGTATGCTTTATCAATTAGATAAGGGCAGTTAGTGTTGGAATTCTGGATAGCTTGCCCCTCCTGACGTTGCTAAAAGTTCAACGAGTTCCAGCGCAATTGCGGGCCCTTCTAACCAGCATGGCCTCAACTCTGCCGACCCTAATGTTATGAAAAATATTTTAAGGTTAAATAACGTAAATTGTAATTTTCCAAATCACTTTATGGCAAAGCGTGTGTAATCACAGTGCGGTGGGCAATGAGTGTTAGGGACTCAGATGGCATATTTGTTTAACACTTCATGAATGGGTTTGTTAGTTCATATGTTATTGTAGCACGTCTTTACATATTTTCATTGTTCAACGTTGTTTTGTGCTATGATTGTGATTCATTTCCATCATAATTTGATCAGGTGAGTTTTAGAATAGAAGTTCTCTTCACTTATGCTCTTTAATTTCAATACGTCGGTGGAATGGTACTGTCAATGGACCAAATGCAATCCTAATGCATATTAAGGGATTGTGCACAAATTTAAACACACTTCACAAAATTATAGTTCAACCATTTAGGGTCAGTGGGGATCTACAATGATCAAGTAGACCATGTCCTATTACATGGATTTGGGGTTTGCACATGTATTATGAAAGGTTTTTTTATTGTGCACTCTCTCGGAACTGACATATTAATCTTGCACTAGTGTTGCTTTGTCTGGTTGCTGGATTATTATGATTAAATATGCTTTCTATTTCACTAGTATGGAATGTTCCATATTTAGTGCCATAAGTAGTATTCTCTTAAACTAAGGCTGTGGAAATTGTAAAAACCTGATAAACAATTAGACAAAGACATTCCAGAATTCCTTCGTAAATGAGCTGGTTTTATGTTTTTTGAAAATAGGGATCCTGAAAAATTGGTTTGTTAAAAAGCAAGGGCTAGATACATGTTGTGAATGAAAGAAAATTTGAGTTGCTATGATTTTTCTGTATATGATGGCTCCAGCCAAACTAGGGCTGTCTTGGAATCAGGATTTGAAGAGTGAGTGGGGAACAGGAAATGGAAAAAGTTAGAGGATAAAACTTTTCGGGGGACCATTTAATTGGTCTAACTTGTCTCTTTTTCTCACCAAATCCTGACCTAAACACGGCACAGATGTCTATTGGAACTTGTGAATGCAAGTGATTGATGGCCTCTATGCAAATTTCAGATCTTGGTTGTTCGACCTGAAGCATGTTTTTTTTGTGGATTATGGATTTGTTTACTTCTTGGCACTGCATCTTGAGCCTTGAGATATTTGAGAACAGTAGAAAAGGGAGAAATCCTTGGGTAACTTTGCCATATTCTTAGCATAGGATAATCTTTATTTATGTCCATCCTTTTATTTTGTTTTTTTTTTTTTTTTTTTGTTTCTTCCCTCCTTCCTTCTCGCTAAAATATTAGTGTCTTTTATCTATTTTCTAAGGTGCTTTGTTCATCTGGAAATAAGTACTCAAAACATGGCTTTCAAGACCATGTATTTTTAGAAAGCGTTCAAATGTTCCTAGCTGATTTGGCACTTGTGATCAGCATTATTTGAATGGTTGCTGGAAATAAGTTCACTCAAAACATGGCTTTCAAGACCATGTATCTTTTAGAAAGACCGTACACAATGTTCCTAGGCTGATTGGCACTTGTGATCAGCAATTTGACTGGTTGTTGCTGGAAATAAGTTACTCAAAACATGGCTTTCAAGACCATGTATCTTTTAGAAAGAGCGTAATACACCATGTTCCTAGCTGAATTTGGCCACTTGTGATCAGCAGATATATACCTATATGCATTTTATTAGTCGGTTTTTTTTTATTAATTAGAAGTAGCTTAAGTTCATATTAGGCTTTATGTAGGTTGTGTTGGTAGGCATCATTTTTCACTCAAATAATTTCCACTGATGTCTTTTAAATTACTTTGACCCGAAATTTTGCTTGCATTTTACATGTATCAACCGTATGCAGGCCCAAGGTTCTCCTGAAAGTTCAGTGGATTTTAAAACTGTTCAAGATTGCTTTGATTGGGGGGAAGCAATAGACAGTTCGTAAAATGCCTCGGGAAGAGATTGACTTGGAGTATGATTCTGCATAGAAATGTCAGCTTGTAAAAATTGAAGATGTGTTGCAACGTGTAAGAGCTCGCTGTGAGTGATTCCAAGTGGAATTTAGGGGGACTCTTCTTGGTTCATGGTAAGGGGGAGTTACTTTGGTTACTATGATGATGTGTTAAGATTCATTAGGTAAAAAGGGGGGAGGGGGGATGACTCCGTAGTTAAATTAAAATTCTTATACAATCGATGGTTTGTTATTTTGGCTCAGATACATGGTCTGATGATTTTGGGGACTAGGAAATTTGTTACCCGTTTTGTGTGTGTTGGTATGTCATGTTGCCTCATTGTATGGATGCCATGTCTATAGCAGGATGTAGTTTCATTGCTAATCACCTGTATTTCGCGAATCACATGGGACTTGGGTATGGGACTCAGGGGCTGGTGGTTTAGTCTTCTAATAATCCGGTTCCAGTACAATTGCTTGATTGCATATTTCTTAACACATTTTTTATTCCAGGATAAGTGATTCTAACAAACCAAATAAAATATTTCCAGTTAAAATAGAAATATACCAAAAATCAACTACTGGTGTGCTTGTTGGGAGCCGATCCAATGCATGACATATCGGACGTATCATGTTAACTGTAACCCAAGTGTTGAATGGCCAACAATGGGTTGATACTAATTTAGGTTAGTGTCTTATCTGTGTGGACCATAGGCATATCACTTGCTTTATTGAGAATTTACTTCCCCCCCCCCAAATGTGGTTTTTCATTTTGCATCAGAAGTGGATAGTAGATTTCTTTCAAAAGCTTGAATTAGTAGGGAGTCAAGTGAAAAGCGTTTTTGAAAGAGGTTCGACATTTTTGTAAGCATATTAATAGTGGGGACACATTGGTTTCTACAGTGCCTCGTGTGCATACAGCAAACCTTTTCTTCTGCAGGGCTGCTAACCTTTATCAAAATATCAACAATACTTTGATGTTTTTGAACAGTTAGTTTGGTTATTTTGCATGCCTTTGTGCTTGGTTTGATTTTTACCTCCCTCTAGACCATGCCTTAGATATAATAAAATATTAGCTGCTTATACTAACAATTTTTGGAGTTCTACTGCCTTGCTACATTATCATTGGAAGAAAAGAAACCCCGACTCATTTTGGGTTCAAGGTTATATCAAGTGCTGAACAATAGGTAAAAAAAACATGTCATACTCTTACAAATTTTGCGATGTGATAATGATGGTCCCTTTCATTTACATGCGGAGAAAATGAGTTAATTTAGTTTTAGCAATGCCAAGCGACTAGCGTTGAGGGTCCCAATGGCCGGCCATAATTGATGCGTATTGTACCTAGGAAGCGCCAAAAAGTACTAACACAATTTTTATTACCACCTGGTGGTGATTCTTTGGGCAAGAACATATTTGTACCCAATGATGTACGATTTGTTACAGGGATGAGAGTGCAAGTTCATCTTGCTGTGGCCCTAACAGGGTTGCCGATGGGGGACCCCAAGAAGTTATATCTTCTCCACAAGTTGTATTGGTTTTTTTTTTTGCTAATTGCAAATATAAGAGAAAGCAGAGGAAATAGGGACAACAAAAAAACACAGATAACCACAAATGAGCACCGAAACCAAAAATGGCCAGCAGAGCAAAACCGCCAACAATCAATGATGATGTCCACAAATATATCCTCCTCCTGGGCCTCAACAACAGGTGCTGGAAAGCTAGAAGAAGAGGGAGAACATGTGAAGGCATTCCTAAATACCAACAAGCAGCCATGAGCTACTTGTTGGATTGCCGCAGAATAAAGCAAGGAACCGACCATTTTGATGGGCAAAATTCTACTTTGTCTTCCAAGGATAAGGGATATATGATTCACCAGTGAGGGGAGTTGTGCTTCCCAAAACACCGAGTCATCGCAATTTGGCTGTGTTTTTGGACCAAGTAAGATTATAAATTTATAGTCATGTGAATTCATAATTCTTGATATTGTTTTTGCTTGCCTTCACTTCTAGTTCTGGCCAAAAGTTTTGAAATATCAACCTGTTTTGATCGCTATTTTTTTAGATGAGGAGAAAAAATATCTACTATGGACATGACTAAGTACACTTCTGACAGCTCTTGAAGACTGGCATATGTAGTGGTGGGGTTTCCAATAAATTACTCGGGCCTAAGCACACTTTCTGATAGAGCTTTTTGAAACTGCATAAATGGTGGTTGAGTTCCATTAATTATTCAGGTGGTAAATATACATAACATTGATTATACAGAACCTGCCGAAAAAAGTTGCCATTGCCATTCCATGTTAATGTCTTGCAGAAGGCCATAGCACTTTAAATTGTTTTTTTTATTTCATCTTGACATGAAGTATTTTCGTCAAATGTTCTATCCAAATTGAGATTTTAATAGACTTCTATGGCATGAATATAATTGACATTGGCAACATTGTTTTAGTTTGCGTTGAAAATTATTTGACTATTAAAAAGAGGTGATTAATGGCTAATAACTCAGACATGATTGGCCGTCTGACCTTCAACTGTAGCTTAACAAGATTACTATCGCCAGAATTGCTATAGTTTTACTTTAGCAAAGTTTCACTGATTACAAATGTCTCAGTATTACATCGCATTCTTTATTGCTCTATCGAAAAAAAGCTTTTATGAAATTTTTGTCGACTCTTTTTCCTTTTGTTGCGTCTAGATCTCACCCCAATATGGTTTGACAACATTGGAAAAGGAGTTGGTTCGGAGGAGGAAGTTACCTCTCTTTTACAGTTGACTGCCGGGCCGTATGCTCAAAGCTATGACATTCAATGTGCACAGCTAGCTGGGTTTGGTCCTCTGTAACAGCCATATTTATGAAATCCCAAGAATTTACTGGGTATTTGAAAGTCTTTGATTTTGTGATTCGTGAAAACAAGTCAAGTCGAGAATGTTAATGTGGCATAAACTATTAAAAAAGTAATTAAAGGATTCACATGTATAAGACATCAAAATGATTTGATTTTGAAATATATTATAACTAAATTTTGTTAGGCATTGATTACATCATCTAATTGGGAAGACATTACGCTTCATTATAAAGGATGTGCGTCTCCAAATCTCACCAACAATAAGATAAAAACCCATATAAATCTTTTAGCATTCGAGTGGACCTAAAATTCTTAAAAAGCCATCTTGAATAGTAAATAACAAGTTAATTCAGCCTTATCCATCATTAGAAAGATATAGTTTGAGGTTCTATCTAGAACGAGGGTAAAAACCTATGATTGTGAATGGAACTATTAGCGATCATCTAATCCCAAATGATGAAACAAAATTACGCTGGGGTATGGTTAGTTCTGCAATAACGCCTCCAATAGGTCGTACTCTTGTAAAGAAGGGGGGAGGGAGGAGGATTTGAAATACTGGGACATTACACTTCAAGAACCACATCTTATTATGTATTGTGAATACTATCGTAATTTAACTGTGAATCAATGATTATGTCTCTAAATCGATTCACACCATAGATTTGCAAACAATTTATAAATGAAGCATGATTCAAGACTATGAACAATATGTTCTTAGCTAATCAATAGAAGGGCATTAGTGGTTGACATGCAAGATTTGGTAGCCAGTTGATTCATTGTTGCAATTTCAAGGTAAATTACTTTTGTTAACTTGTAGGCCTTTGCAGATTTGTAGGGGTTGGTTATCTCGATCGTTGTGCGAACAAATGGACCAAACTTCTAGGACCTTTTGATTGGATGCACATTCAAGGGAATATTACAAAGCTATCAGAGATTCAAGTCCTGTAGTTTACACTGTTTAAGGGTTTTATATTAATCTATTCAAACTATTCCTTATTTTCCTATTTAGTATTTTGTTATTCATCTCATCTTTGTTTCGGCTCTTGCTCTTCCCAGATAAGACAAATAAAATTTGTTTAAAGGGAGAAGAGAAGATTAGCTTAAAAAGTATTGATACACCAATTTCTCCTTATTGGCTGGGATATTTATTTGGTTGATCTTGTCCCTTTTTATGTTTGTTTTTCATTAAAGGGTATTATGCTGCGGTACTCTCAATTTGTAGGGAGAACAGCCTCCACTGTGGCTTTCCAGAGAAGAATTTCTCAAAGGATGGTGGAATAGTTTGCTTCTCCATAATTCTTTGGTTCACCTACTAGCTTTCCCTTTTACTTCACATAAATTTCTCTAACAATCCCCCTTTTTACTTCTATGATTAAAGCCATTTAATGGATTTTTTTGACATGGAAGCAACATGGACATGCATTACCAGCTTGAGCTCGTTTTGCAAGGAGTACATTCCAAACACAAGGTCAAGGGTGGCAGCATATAAGATCCCAGCAATCAATAATTTCCCTTTTCTTCAGAAATCTTTGTTGTCTCATTAATTTGTGAGCCGTTTTTCCTTGGTTGCTAGGTTACAAAACGTGAAAATGCATGTTGTGGTTCTCGAAAAAGAAACAGTAGCTGAGGGCCCAAAGTTTCTTAGTGAAGTACAAATTTTCTCCCCCCGTTTGATTTAGCCCTTGAATTTCTCAAGAGGAGGAAAACGTATTGATACAAAAAAGAAGAGAAAATAACATGGAGTAAACAAAGAGGGTATGTGTATTTGGTGAGATTTGAAGAATGGCTTGATGGGTTGTCTGAGTGTTGTTGGCATTAGTTTTCTGTAAATTATAGAGGTAAAGATATGAAAACAATGATGACGAAGGTCTAAAAGTGATAATTGATTATTAAGCATTGATAAAAAAGTGGAAGCGTTTTAAATGGATTACAGAGAAAAGGTTGGGAAAGGTGGGAGACGAATGATGTGAACTGAAAAAGGGAGAACATGGAACAAGATGCCCTGAGAAAAGTGTCATTTGTCTTCTCTGTTGACACTAAGGAAATTTTTGGCTAGAGGAAAAGGTTTCAGCTTTTATTTATGGGACATGCGTGTGGCACACACTATGTTCATCGGTATTTTTTGGGGGCTCAAAATAGCAGAGCTCTATTAATTCAACTGTTGTGGTCGTCCAAGGTAGAACACCAAATTGATTGCTTGGTTTTGCAAAGCCATGTATCATTTTAAGTATTTTATTAGGTCATTACATAGTCATTTTGGTTTGTTATCTTTTCCAGTCTCTACTAATATTTTGGATTGCATTAGTTTTGGAACTTTAGATGGCTCATTGCATGCTAAGAAGCCACAAACATAGTTCCGATCACCTGTCCCAGTGGTCAAATGGCGACACCGTCCATTTATTAATTTACTAGGGGAGAGGTTTTGTAAAGGTAAACCCCTCTTCATTAATATTACAAAACTCCCCTGATAAATTATAAATGGGACAGGTGTCGCCATTTGGCCACTGGGACAGCGTGATCCCTCCCCACAAAAACACTTTCCAAGGAGGTGTGGGTCGTGTTGGACCAGTGTCAGAAGTGACATTTGTTAAAAAACCAACCCTAAAACGATGTCAGATACTTACATTAACCATGTCTACTATTTTTATTTTATTTTTCATAATCAAATGAGCTTCGAATCACCTAGCGCACATGAAAACAAAAGTTTAGGAAACAATAACTCTTAATTTATTAAAGTGAGAAAAATGTATTATTTAGGGAGTCCTAAACCTCAAACTTCTAATTTCATTTATGAGAAAAATTCTAAAAATAGTAGAGATTAGTTTTTTTTTAGTATGTGCAATGTCGAAATGTTTAGTATGAGTAATATGATCAAATATGGAATGTTTTTGTAATGTTTGGCATCATTTTACGTGTATAATTTCCATTGATGGTCTAAATATTAACCCAAAATTTTACTTGCAGGAGTTGTCCTGCTGAGCTCATTGAGTTCTAAAATGTTCCATATTGCCTATGATTGGGTGAAAACAAATAGTACAAGCCATGAAGGCATGAGTAGAGTAGTAATTCTGATTAGAAGAGTTGCCATAAGTGGAGTCTAGCTTGAGGAAATACTTGAGGAGGATGAAGGAAACTTGTTCAGTTGCTCGCCTAAAATACCCATAGTTGTTGAATCTTATAGGGACTTTTTTTCTCATCATTGGTAGGAAGGCAATTTGCTACTATGTTTAAAATTTACCCACCCCCATATCCTGATAATTTGTTATAGACATGGTTTTGAAAACCGAACCAGACGTCCGGTTCAGAGGTTGAACCGTCATCGGGTCAAGTTCTGATCGGGTACCCTCTAAACCCATTGAGGTCAAAAAACCGCTTTTTAGAGAATAGAAAAAAAAAATGTCTTTTAAAAGAACTGAAAAAACTGGTGGCTGGTTAACTGTGATGAACTTGCGACCGGGGCCGAGTCAATTGAACCGGTTGGGTCTATAGAAGGAATTGAAAGGGCCCGTAGTAGGCGCCGCCCCTACATAAACCAATCCCATATTGGTCCCTAGGCCCATTGTGGAAAGGCTCGACTTCAAAAACCGTACGTGGATTTTCGCCTCATACGGGCTCTCTTAGGGATGAGAGGTAGGCCTGGCCCAGCCCAGGCTGTGTGGTTAAGCCGGTTGTCCCCCCGAGGCCTAAACGACGTCATAAGAAAACAGAACTTGAAAAAAAATGATGTTTCCAGCTTCAGGTCTTTGACATAAAGAAAGATATAATAATATGAGAGGGATCATACCTGGGGCTAATTAGCAATAAGTAGCGAGGAGTTTTGGTAAGCATGGGACACGTGGGGTAGTTAAAAACTCTCCAAGACAAATCTGGCTATATATAGGAATACAAAGGGCTGTTTTATCTCTCTATTTCTCTCTCACACAAACACCTGTTATGCCCTAATCATCTAAAACCATGCATCTTCAATCAAGACATCCAAATTGTGTGCAACCATATACTTGTACCACTGCTGCTTTGCTGATCCTGATTCTATTGTCATTATATTTCCTTGAACCGAAAGGCTAAAGAAACGTTAGATTTTCGTATGGGCATACTCGCAACGATATTAAATAGGTTTCAGGTTACTGGATTTGGTATATAAACTGTCAATATAGGTGTTTTTATTTTTTTATTTTTTAAACATCTTCTGGCTATATGTTAATGTATCAAGTTTAAGCAATATAGGTGTCTAGATTGCCTCACCTCATGGGGGCCCTAAATGCTCGCTTTGAGCTCTATATTTTGTGTGTTTAGAATCCTTATGCTTCTGCTAAATTATGCTGCTGCGCTTATCTCTTGAATGCTTAAGTTATAGCATTGTCCTTAATGAGACTACCCTTTCTTTATAATGCCAAGGATGGGAAGTCCATTGACTTTCAGATGACGCTGGGCAAATTATCTGCTAAAACGACTGGCCACGGCGGAGTAAGAAGGATGCCAAAAATATGATCAGATTTGAGAGTTTCTGATAGTTTAGCATTGTTTAGCGAGTTCACCTGTTTGGTGCACCCGTATATAATGGTTGTTTCTTTGTTGCCTTCAAACAGTTTCTTCTGCGGGAGTATCGCCCCCTGATCCAGGACACTGAGGTAATATGCTTGATCAGGTGAGTCGAATACTCATTGGCACATCACTGTGCACGATAACCTTAGTTTCAAGAATTGTATTATTCATGAAACTTTTCAGCTTTGATAATGTCGAAAAAGTGTTAGATCATCATTATCTGGAAATTTAATTTAAGGACAATGTCTATGCAGCC
>CM018915.1:16350929-16355929 GCA_009663005.1 Actinidia chinensis | reverse complement strand
ATCCCTATAATATATAAGGTAAATGAGAGCTTTGCTTTATGTGGTTGCATGTTGAATTAAATCTATCCTGATGGTCGTTGCTTACTAGTAGGTAGGTATGGCAAAAAATACAAATCTGGTGGGGTATTGCTTGTCTACCTTAATAGGATGGGCTTGGGGAGGAAGAATAGGGTTACGTGAATTTGGATTTTAAAAACAATTGACCCATTATTAGGGGTTGGGTTAGGATTTTAACACTTAAACTTGATCCTATTATACTACAATTATAAATTTTTTTTTATCATTTTTAATTTTATTATTTTTAATTATTATTTGGCTGGTCCTTCTTTTCTTCAAATTTTTTTTTTTTTTAGTGGTGTTTTTTGTATGAACAACACTTTGAAAAATAGTGCTAAATAGAATTATACATAACAGTAACTTGAAAATATAAACTATATAATAGTCGCAAAGTCTCAAAAATAATTAGAGAGTAAATGGGTTAAAACAAGTAGAGTCTGGATTTATTTTCGAATGTTTGGTGGGTTTCTTTAGCGGTTAGGGTCTAGGGTAGTAGTCCCTGCCCCCACTCACCCTGTTTCCATAATCACTAGCTGACTGCTTAAGGGAGATTCAAAAAAGATTAAGATGGATTCAATTCAACTTTTCACGTTACTTGATTTACTCATCTATCAATTGTGTTTCTTAGAAACTGACTAAAAATATTTCAAAGTGAAAAATTTTCAATTTCTTATTGGGGTTAATGCATTGGTCGCATTTATTAAATTTAGTGTATAAAAAGAGTAAATTACTTAATTCATTCCTTTATGCATTGCTTTTTCCCCTTTTAAAGTATATTTCTATGTGTATTTTTTCTACTCTTAATAAACAACAATTTATCTTTGACCAAAAAAGAATAAAAGTCCAGAGGTATGAAATTCTAACCAAAGTAGAATAAATGATAATTTTGAACATATATAATTGATGATGTCCTCCAAGGAATTTAAATGTATGACCGTGTTCTTTTAAAGTTTATAAATTACTAGTATATATTATAAAGTTAGTCGGTTGTGCGCTCACGATCTCTTCGCCTAAGATCAAAGTTTAAACTAATATTTTTTTAGAATCCTCTACATTTAGGGTTGTGTTTGAATTAATAGTTAGTGACAGTTTGTGGCAGAGAATAAAAGTAAAAAAAAATATTATATGAACCGTTTCAGAAATTTTAACTTTTTCTTTTTTTTTTTCCTGCCAAATTCTTATTCGGCCAAGATCACGACTTCTCGATTTTCTTAATAATTATACTAAATACTCAAGAAATAATTATATTTGATATTTTCTAGACACTAGCTGCATATGAATGAATTATTAATACCTAATAATGTTTTTTTAACAAAAAGCTAAAGAATGTATTTTGTTGAATTCATACAGTAAACATACTCTGGTACATAATTTGTTCTCTATTGAGCGGTTAGGTAAAGGAAGTCCAGTCCAACTACACCATCTTGTTTGCTTTTTCTCCTCCGCTCTGTGCTCGTCAGTGCTATGATGGTATATGGAACTCCCATACTATCTCTCCTCCTCGCGTATTCTCCTTGTTGCTTCAAACCCATCCGTCACTGGCATCTGCTTGTCAAATAAAAAAAAATATGCCAAGTTAATATCTATGGGCGTTTGGGAGGATAAAAAAATGGGTATAGACTTAATATTTTGCATTGATACATTTACAATATAAAATTTCAAACTCTCGTGGATGAATACAACGGTAATCCTAAAAACAATGTAAGTGCTATTCGAAAATCAAAAAATTCTGTCAAATTCAACATAGAATTATGACAGTAATTTTCATACAGAAACTTACACTGTTCTGACCAATCAATAGGCAGATAATAAAATATAATATTTTTTACACCTGAAAATATTATAATTCTGTAAACATTTTACACGCAAAATCAATTTTAGAACAAATAACACAATGGTTGAATTTACACAGAAATCCACTACAGGCAAATATAAAAATCACATAATTAGTCAATACATAATTAATCGGGAAATTAAAAAAACCTGGTTGCCAAGTCTGGAAGTCCAGATTGATTGGATTTTGCCTGGAACAGTGCGGAAAACTCAAATGGATTTCGCTGGAATCTGGGAGCACTTCGCCTTCGCCGGAGGGAGAGACAGACAAAATTGAGAACGAAAAAAAAATCTTCTTTTTTTCCTCTTATTCAGAATCGGAGGGTATTATTTCTATTTATAAAAGAACGCACCCCTTTGAATGGTGTCATCAAACGCCCCTTGGGAGGAGTTGTCAACCGTTCCGATTTTGATGTTGATTCAAAACTATAACGGATCCGCTTCTTACCGGTCCATCAAGCGCTGGGTCGAACCGCGTTCAAAAAATATTATTCATTGACCCACGCTTTTTATATTATTATATCGCACTACCACTCCCACCCCCACCCCGAAATCGAACCGGTTGGCGCGGCCGCATGTGGATTATTGTGTCCAACCAGAGGTTTATAGGTCCTTCCCCTTCACAAAAGTGGGGTGGCCCCTTGGGCCTAGACCCTTATCCAAACTTAGCTTTATATACATTATCTTTTTTCATAAGAAATTAATACGAGCAAACTTTTAGTTTTCACCCAATATCCAATTAATGGGTACCTATTTTAGACATCATTCTCTCATTCAAACCTTCATAATTTGAGTAATTAAATGCTTATTCTTCATCTCCTTATGACAGAGAACACAAGTAACTTAGACCCAATAAAAAAATATATGGATTTCACCTTAAACATGACTCAAAATTAATGTACCACAACCAAATATTCCAACAAGGCAAACTACCTTGCATATTCTAAAGCAGTTGGTGCGCCGAATTTAACTACATTTTACTGGAAATGCTACTTTCAACAATGTTTGTTTACAACATTTGTAGCACATTCTGAAAACGACGTAGTTTTAGGCAAAGGAACCACACCATCACCTTTCTCCTCCTCTCTTCTTTTGCTTTTCCCTTCTCTCTCTCCTCTGCTTTCTCAATGGTGCTTCCTACGGCCTCAAGGAGACCCACAAAGCCCAGGTTGGTTCCTCCTCAAAACCTCTCTTCAAACTTCGAGTCCCCAATTTTTGGTACCCCACTAAAATTATTATAAGAAAGATTCAATTTTCCAAGTCATCCCACCTAAACTCTCAGAATCGAACTCGAAACACATTATTTGCAAAATCAAGCAGTCTAAGAAACAAAAATAGTTACAAATTCAAGAAAATTCCCAGAAAACTTGTGCCCAAAATCAAGAACTATTTCCACAAAATCGAAGCGAATGATCGTTCTCAGAGATTCAAATCGAGTAGGCTGACCATTTCGCAAATATGTTTGGCCCAAATCGATGTTGAGAGAGAAGAGCTGTATCCGAGCTATCTAGGGATGGTTCCAGAGAAAAGGTGGAGAATGGGTCTTGGAGGAGAGAGAGTTGGTCCATGTGGGGAGGAGAGAGTGTCGTTGGGGGGGGGGGAGAAGACCCACTTGAGGCCACGGCATTGGCAGAGAAGATCAAGGTCCTGTTTTTGCCCTGCGTGAGACTTGACTTTTGGTCAGGAGAAGATCAAGGTCCAACGGAGAAGATGGTAATTTTGATGGTGTGGAAAGATAGAGTGAGGGGTTGGGAAGCGGCCATGGAGAACGCAGGGAGAGAGAGAAGGGGAAAGCAAAGAAGAGAGAGGTAAAGGTAGGGTTCATTCGCCCAAAACTACGTCGTTTCAAAATGAAATGTTGTACAAATGTTGTAAAATATTTATTGTACACGTACAGGATTTTCCCATTTTAACCACGCCGCACACAATTTTATTATGGAGACTTTTTGGTTGTTGCACCACAAAAAAAGTGTGCCTCTCAATTATACAGTTTTTATATCTATTTCAAGTTTTTTATTATTTCTTTCAGAGTACATAACCCATTCAAGCCGTGTACTCAAAAGAAAAATGCTCAAAAACCAAGTCATATAGCATAGATTCAAAGTTATTTAATGGGAGCAAGGAATCTAATATATATATTTTTGGACTGTCTATATCGGTATTGTTTAATTATTTTTTATTATGTTTTGAGCCAATTTTAATGATATAATTATTTATAATATAGATTTCGTTGAGATTAAGTTATTTGGATACATATCAAAACAGTCATAAATTTCGATTGCCCATTCCGTTTCACACCACCGTCCCATCCCAAATTCTCGGGTCTACTCCTATGAATCTTCCTCCCTCTACAATAATCACTTTCCACTGTAATTCCATTCTCTCTCTCCCCACCGAGGCTCAATTAAGTTGTTTTCAACATACTGTTCACTAAATCACACTCGATATATTTCCCGAACCACCAAGATTTCAAAAAGGAGTGATGACTATAACGGCTTCCCAAGAGCAAAAACGAAAAGGGGGCTAAAGATGGAGGCGGAGATTCGCCAGGAAAAAACTTGCCGGGGAGGTTTGAGATGAAGGGAATTTTGGAGTGCGAATCTGGGATAGGGCCAAAAGAAGAGAGCTCGATGAATCAGAACAGAGTGGTGAATTTTTTTGAAGCCTGCTGTTGTTGAATTGTGGTTTTTTGATGTTGATCGATTCCATTATATGGGAGATTTGAATGATTTACGAAGTGGGGCTTGAAGATTTGTAGGGTTTCAGTCGCAACAGAGAGGCTGATGCTGATTGAATCCATTTTGTCGGAAATTTGATTGATTTTCGAAGTGGGTTTTGGAGAGTGGGGTTTCAGTTGCAAGAGAGGAGGTTGAGGATGAAAGCTATGGCAATATTTTGAGAGGGGGAGGGACAGAGAGTTTGATAAAAAATTGGTCCTTGTGAGAGAGAAATAGGAAAGTGGGGGGAGTTGAATTGATTTATATGCTCGACCCTTTTCTTTTATGAAATGATTTTGGTTTTTCACTTCATGTTTGGATAGGTAAAAAAAAGTAAATCATGTGAAATGGGAATATAACAGGTGTAATGCTCTGCCCTTTTCTCATTATTTC
>CM018915.1:16343429-16345929 GCA_009663005.1 Actinidia chinensis | reverse complement strand
TTCCTCTCAAAATCCGTTTCAAACAGGTAAACAAAAATTCAACAAATGTGATTTAGTATTCTGTAGTTTAGTTCTATAAAATTCCTCATTACGGATTGTTCATTTTATTCAGATTTGGCTCATTTCGGGAATTTCACCCCTGATTGTCAGATTGCCTATAGGTATAAAATATAATGCTAGATTGTATTGAAAAATTTGTGCGTTGTTCGGTGGTATTTTGTTTGATTATTTGTATTTTTATGATTTAAGTTGTACAGATTCAATGAGACTGACGATTTTGGGCGATTTTTGGATATGTGTTTGGCGCTTTCGGGAGCATGAGGAAATACAAGAGAGCGGAAGACAGGGATCGAAATTTCGTTTCACGGAAAATCGGCGGTTCATAGGTGCATTTTCTGGACAGTGCTGTTATGCTTGTGATTTTCTTTCTCTACACCTTACGGCCTTTCCCCGTTCTGAGTTCACAAGTCCGACTCGACTCGACTCCGACTCCTTTTTGTGTTTTTTTGTTTTTGTTTCCTGTCTTTTTTTTGGTCTCTTCCCCTTTCCCTCCCTTTTCCTTTTTTTTCTACGGGTGGGGCTAGCACGTGCGAATCGGGAAGTTATGTTTTAACCCGTGTTATTGCATGCTAATTGTGATTATTGTGAACGCGACTCGGCGAGTGATGGTGTGTAGGGAAAATCATTTATGCCAGTTATAAAGCCAAAAATAATTCACAGGGAAATGGTTTGTGTGGTGAGTGACGCTAAAGTGCGCCTTCAGAGATGTGTATGGAACGGCGCGGGTGGGTATAAAAAGTGCGCCGGTGTTGTTGGATTACAGCTGGAAGTTCGGACCGTTGCTGCTGTGTGGTGCGGTTGGGTGTGCCAGCTGAAGGTCGTCTGGGAAAATGCCATTGTTTGTTGTAACTGAATACTTGCGGTTCTTTTTTTTCCTTTTTTTATTTTGTATACTCGGCTAAAATACGCTTTTATAATTCATAAAATTAACGAAGCGTAGTAGATTCTCTCGCCAATCCAACAGTTGTTGAACTTTGAAACAATATGACCGTTAAGGAGGTTCTTCCCTCAGCTTATAAATTATTGTTATTCCCCCAGCGAGAGAGAGAATTGTAGAGGTCTAGTCGACTACAGAACCAGAAGGAGGGGCGCAGATTGGTCGCTTGCATACAAGTTGGAGGACACTCGTTGCACAAATTCACGGTCTGATATGGATTTCAAGACCCCTCTTCAACAGCAAAACGAGGTATCTCTCTCTCGGTGATTCATGTTATTGGGTTTGATTATGTAATCAATCTGGTTACCCTATTTCAATAGCCAAAACAGAGGTCCTTCTCTGTTGATTCGTTGGTATTGATTGATATTGTAATCAATCTGGGTTTTGTTGAATTATGTAGATTTTTCAGTGGGGTTATGTTCTTTTTAATAATCTATTTTACGGATATATTGAAGATTTCGTGGGTCAATTAAAGGTAGCTTTGTTTATCTCCTTTATATTTGAAATTTGATTGTTCAAAATCACTCTTCTTTCTCATTAAATCTGTTTGCGGTGTTGTGATGTAATCACTATTACCGCGCATGTAGTATCAGATTTGATTTCTAATTGGAGTCAACTTTTTGTTCCTTATATCTGATTCTAGGATTTCAGGAAAACATTGTCGATGAATATAAAATTCTATTGGATCTATCTATGTTACGGGGATGTGGATGGATTTCTTTTGACATTTGTTGAGATAGGGAAACGTTGCTGGAGTGGGTAAGCATGAAAAACATGGCGGCAGAAAAGGAAGATTGGGGGGTGGTATGAGAACTTTTGTTGCATCAAGAAGGAGATAGAATTTATCATAGCCCCCTGTTTTATTTTGGAAAAGGGGAACAATTTCCAGATTCTTCTAAGTTTTGTAATACTTCTTGTTAAGTCTTGAACACAATGCCACATGCATTTGAAATGGTAGTATATATGCGCTTATGTTGTCAATTGTTTCTTTGCAAATTGGGATTTCATATATTTTCTATGGAATGAAATTTAATGAATGCAAAGTGGTTGGTTGCCGAAGAAGGAGATGAGAATTTCTCTATAGCCCCCTGTTTTAATTTTGGAAAAGGAAATTTCACAGATCTCTTCTAAATTTTGTAATAATCTTTGTTAAAGTCTGGAACACAGCCACATGCATTGAAATTGGTTTTTTATATAGAAAGCTTATTTGTGTTTTTTCAAAAAATGTTTTCTTTATACAAATTGGGATTAATATATTTACTATGGAATGAATATTTCATGACATTCAAAGTGGTTTTGGTTGCTTGGAAAAGATTTGGACTATTAAACGATGAAAAGGTGATAATTAAGGTCAAATACTTTTGATTGGCTGTCTGGATCTCAAGCAAATGCTCATTGGATTAAAACCTTTTTTTTCACCAAAAGACTCTAAATTTACTATAGGAAAATTTCACTGATTGAACTCTGTCTATTTCTGATTTCTTTGATAATTCTATTCAATCA
>CM018915.1:16328429-16333429 GCA_009663005.1 Actinidia chinensis | reverse complement strand
TTAAAAATTGACAAGCATTTGAATATGAGTTGGCTATTTCTGTGAGCCTCATAATAAGTGATATAATTGTTCTATACGCGGCTCGTGTGCGTACGGAATGAGAGTTTGCCTTTAGGGTCAGCCTTTGGTCTGCGGGGTGCCTGTTAACTTTCTAACAAATGATAGCTGATATTGATGAACATTTGGTTTATTGTCACTGCCTTTGTGCTTAGTCTTGGTTTTTGACTCTCTCTAGACGATACTTAGATATTCATACATATCTGCTATACTGACAATGTCCGGAGTTCTTCTAACCATGCTACATTATTCATTTGGAAGAAACCTACTCATTTGGGGTTTCAGGTTGAATTCAAGTGGCTGAAAAAATGTTTAAAACAGTGATTTAACATGTGAAAAGACTAACTTTAGCTTAGGAATGCCAGTACTTCATTAAGGACCCACGTGCTGCCTGAAATGACTAACGTGTTGTCTTGTAGCATATGAACTCATACCTATATATATCATCCTCTTCCTAGTATTGATTCTCTGGGCCGAACACATTTGTCCTAGGATATTAGGCCATTGGTGGCTCCAGTTGTTAAGTTTCAATTGTGCTCACATGGCCTTTAAATTGCGGCAGGATTGGAACTGGGAAGTCTGCTCTTCTCTACCAGTTTGCTTCTTGTTGTTTTTTTTTTGGCCTAATTAGACATACAAAGAGCGAAGGACTAGAAATAAAAGAACAGAAACCGCACGGCTAGAAAAGCAACAGAGTCAAAGCCAGCCCAATCTTCAAATGTGTCTCCACAGTCTATCCTCCTCCATTTCTTTCATGTGGATATATTTATCCTCATCATTCTACTGAGTTGCTCCACTGTTGGAACGGGGAGTGTACGGATGCAAATAGAAGAGACTTGTTTTGTCGATGTAAACTATGATTCTAGAACTCTCTAGCTGCCTCCTGATTTATGAAGAGAGCTTAACTGGTGGTCAGATTATAGTTTGTATGGTAAATAGTGAACGTTTCATAATTTCTCTTGTTATGCAATTATCTGTATGCGTACATTTGTAGTTGTGTAGAGAGATTGCTGGTAGGTTAGGTCGAAGCATGTGGACAAGATGGTAATAGCTTCTCCTTTTTTGTGTATATTTTTGTACATGGATAAATCAATTATATGAAATCAAGTTGAAGTCTCTCATCGTCTATTATTATAGTCCACCTGGTCATAAATTACAATCTTCTCGATCGCTTGGAACAGATGGACACTTCTAGGAATTTTTTGACTTGGATGCACTCCATTTGGAAATATTTAAAGGTATTAGATGATTCAAGCCGCATTCGTGGTGACACTGCTCAAGTTTTGAATATAATCGTTTGTACAAACTAATCCTTATGTTATTATCCTTTTAGTTTTGTTTTTTCTCCTCTCATCTTTGTTTCTAGTTATACTTTCCCCATATAAGCCACATAAATCTGTTCAAACATTGAACACTAGGCCACCCCATTTCGCATTAATGGTAGGATATTTATTTTGGTTTTACTAATCCATTTTTTTTTATGTTTGTTTCTCATCCACACAGATTTATGTTTGGTACTACTACTCATTTTGGAGGGGAACAACCTCACTGTGGCTTTCCAGAGAAGAGATTCTCAATGATGTTAAAAGCTGTCTCAGAGGTTTGCTCTCTTTAATTCTGTGTTTCAAATACTGGTTTTCCTACACTTCTTCACATATATTTCTCTGATGAACCCCTTTTACTTCTATGATTAAAGCATTATGGAGCAAGCCATCTCGGCTTGAGCTCCGTTGCAAGGAATACATTTTCAAACACAAGATCAAACTGCATGCATAAAATCCCTAAGATCATTTAAAAATTGCCTTTTCCCCGAAATGTTTGTTGTCTCATTTCATTGAATGGACATTTTGCCTTTTGGTTTGTAGGTTGTGAAATATGAAACATGTGTTGTGGTCATGGAAGGAACATTAGCTGAGGCGGAATTATGTCAGCAAGTCCACAGTCTGCTCAGCTGATGGCAATAACCGAAAGCTGTCAATTCTTAGCAAGCTTACCGGAGAGAGAGCCTTTTGTGTTTGTAAGAAAATTTTTCTTGATCAGTTGAGTATGCTATCTGAAGTTCACGCACTGATGATGCTCTTTAATTCAATGTCAGGTTGAATTTGCCCTGTCTTGGATCAATTCATCCTAAAAAATTTCCATATCTAAGGAGGAGCACAAAATTTAAAAACACGCTCACAAAATTTTAGGTCCTCAATCAGTTTGGGTCAGTTGTTTGGATCATCCCATATCTTATTTCCAGATCAATAGGTAATTTCCATTCCACGATGGTGGGGTTTGCATTTTGCCACAGCATATAAAATATGCCCATAGACGGAGAAGAATGTGGTTTCAGTCATAATTGAATGTGTTCATGCAAGAACTCTCTCAATTCTTTTTTGGATATGATTATTAGATGATTTTTGTTGAATCATTTCACAAATTTGATTGAATTTGCATAGCCAACAGTAGGAAAAAAAGGAAAACACGAATTTCCTTTTTGTTGCTTTCCATTATATTCATTGTGTCAATTTGATTGTATATAAAAAAAGATAGTTGTTAGAATAAATTGGATGGTATTTGTTTAGTTCTTTCTTATTGTTTCTTATATTTTTATTCTCTTTTGTCTCACTTTTTTCTTTTGTTGCCTTCTTATTTGGTTTCTTTCTTCTTTATTTTCTTTGGTTGCCTCAATCATGATGAATATTGAATTTATACTGATTATTTTCATTATTTTGGTTTCCAGTACATGTTTAGTGAAAAATCAGAAAATTAACATGAAACAAGTTCATTTGGAAGTTTTCGTGACTTTTCTAAGAACGGTAAGCAGTGGGAGGCCTTTATTAAAGGGATTGCTTATTTTTGGTGGATGGATTCACGTTCTGTCTAGTCAGGTTGTGATGAAATTAATAATTGTTTCAAGTGCCTTTAAGGGTGCCACGAAATTGGAAAAAAAAATAAAAAGGAAAACCAAATCCTTTTGCACACGGGCACACGTTTATCCTTGTTACTGGCAGACATTTATATACTATTTCTTTTTTGAAATACTAACAAAAGCTAAGAGGTTATATGCTAAAGTAGCTAAACCATGGAGGATGCTTTGAGAATTATTTTTCGAGGAATCGTGTTACTCGTGTGTGTAATCTGAGGGGACTTTCGGAAAGTTAAAATTAAAAGACCTGAGGTTTGCATTGCACGGTCAAGTTTACCTTTAGCACTGATAATGAGCATTTCTGGAAACTCATAAAATTCACCAATGATGGTATTTTTACATCCAGGTATATTTTAGTGATGAGATCCCAGTAATGAAAACCTGCCGATGGCTAGTTAGTATTCTGTTGCTGCTAATAAAAAACACTTTCTAAGAAGTTTATGCTTCTTATGTACATCTTCATCTTTTCTTTCCCTGTTGAAATTATATTGTTATGGATATGATATTTTTTTTTAATTTTTGTTATTTAATTGCTACTTATTCTCTAAATAAGAATGAGGAAAGCAAGGAGGGTAGAGTAGTAGTGGTTGAAAGAAGGACAGCCATTTTAATAGTTCTTTGATTCATTCTATTATATTCCATTTCCACCTACAGTGTTAGTTTATCTGATTACACGGTTGTCCTTGAAGGTCATTGTGTGAACTAGGTAGTTGAAATGCCGAGTAATGGAGGGGGAAATGGTAAAAACGTATTGAAGGGAAAAACCTATCAAGGAAGTTAGTATGTCATTGTGTGAACTAGTATGAAATGCCGAGAGTAATGAGTGGAAATAGAAAAACATATTGAGAAAAAAAAAAAAAAAAAAGACACCTATCCACAAGGAAGTTAATCTGTTTTGGGATGTTATGAGATCTATGTTCTTCTTGTGTTTGCTCTGTGCCTCTGATTATTAAAGAATGTTTGGTTGGGTAATTAGATTATAAGGGGCATGTTTTAGACATGTTTTATTGAGTTGCTTATTAGGTCCTACCAACATGACCAGCTTGCTGTGAAGCTCATAATCAACCAAAGTTATGAGCCTATTTTTTGCTTTGAGAAAGCAGCCCAGTTCAAATGATTCTATGACTTTGTGGTTTTGTGTTTGGTCAAATAAAGTAAAACATGAAATGTAGGATCCATCATTGGAAAGGGTGTCCACAAAATAGCGAGGCTGTGGGCTGATGCA
Organism: Actinidia chinensis; assembly: GCA_009663005.1. NCBI lineage: Eukaryota > Viridiplantae > Streptophyta > Magnoliopsida > Ericales > Actinidiaceae > Actinidia > Actinidia chinensis. The sequence goes on along the minus strand of CM018915.1, from coordinate 16,329,236 downwards.
TCTGGACACAATGGATCCATGAACATTGCACTCCATGTTTGCGGCATGATGGTACTAGAGACTTGGATGACAATGAGGGAGGGAACAGTGGAGGGAGTTGTTGAAACTAGAGTGATGGGTTTTATCAATAGATAAGAGCAGTGTTGGAATTCTGGACAAGCTTGCCCTCCTGACGTGCTAAAAGTTCCAACAAGTTCTGGCAATTGCTGGGCTCTAACCCAACCATCACTCAAATCTTTTCGAGCCCCAACGTTACGAAATAATTATTTTTAAGGTAAATAACCCGTGAATTTTAATTTTCCACAAATCCAATTTATGGCTTAAAGTTACATTGTCTGACGGTGTGGCATATGCGTGTTAGGACTCAGATGGCAGATTTGTCTAACACTTCATGAATGGGTTTTAGTTCATTGTATTGTAGCAAGTCTGTTACATTATTTTTTTTCATGCAAAGTTGTTTTTGTTTATTGAGAGATTTCAACATCATGCTATTGATTGGATTCCCGTTTCATCATAATTTGATCAGGTGAGTTAGAATATAAGTTTCTGCACTATGCTCTTAATTCAATCGTCGGGTGGAAATGGTACCATGTCAAATGGACCAAGGACAACCGAGATACCATATTTAAGGATGTGCAACAAATTTAAACACACTTCACAAAATTTTGGTGTTTTTTGTGGGCACTCTATCTGACTGATTCGCCACTAGGTTGCTGTCCCTGGTGCGGATTATTAGGATAAATATGCTTTATTTAAACCAGTTATGGGATGTTTCAATATTTCAGTGACCATAGTCTAGCTATAAGA
>CM018915.1:16265929-16268429 GCA_009663005.1 Actinidia chinensis | reverse complement strand
CGTTGCTCCCATTGGCATGTTACCACCCGTAATTTGGTCTTCTATTAGAGCATCTCTAACAGCTCCTCTAAAGTCATTTTAAAGCCAATTTAGAGAGTGATTTTACACAAATAGAGCTCCAATAAAACCCTATCAATAACTTGCACAATGATGGGTTATGACGGCCTGAGTGGTGGCTGGTGGTGGCTATGTTGATTGCAGTGGTTGTTGTAATACAATCGATAATCACATTTTGTTTTTCCATTTACCCTTTAATGGGTTTCGTTTACGTGCTATGGTTCCCCTGTAGCAGTTTGGTCTAGGATATGGTGTGGAAAGGGAGGGAGGAGGATGAAAACATCTAGTATGAGAGAGTTGTTGATGTCGAAGGGAAGAGAAATAATTGATGTTAGTTAAAAATTTGCTTTTAGTACATCCATGTCTGCTTTATTATAGTATTAGAAGTTATGATTGAAAGTGGGAGGATATTTATTATATTGTATTCAGTTGGTTAAGATGAAATTTAAATAAGGAAGTTTTGAGAAAAATTTTATAGTTATTAAATTACATTTACCCTATAATTTGAATCAAGTTGGAAAAGTGAAACATCATACGTAAAATGGAAGTAATTAGTCACATTTACTAGTTTTTTGTTTTGTATTTTTTACCAAAAAATTGACAGCATTAGTAGCATGCTACATGGATTGCATGATAAATTTAACTCTCTTGTATTTTTCTGACATTTTCTATCAATTTTCATTTCAAGCAAACGCAACATTGAGGAAATAATGAGAATTCATCATTTCTATTAAAACAAAAACTAATAACTGTAATTTACAAATTGTGAAGGGGGATTTCTATTAAGGACCAATTAACCAATATAATTTCAAATTATTTCACATTTTTTGGAAGGACGTGCATAGAGTTAAACTCAATTTGGGATAGTTTTTTTAGTTATTTTGATTTTCGAGTTTTTTCGTTTTTAGCAATTTTTTTCACATTAAGATTTTATAATTTTCTGATTTCTCCATAAGTCTGAAAATGTAAAAATCTTCATCTAATTTGGGAAACAAGTTTACTAAAGAAAAAATTACTCGATAAATTAGTTAAACTTTTATCCTTAGTGATTTTATTTTGATATTTTTAAAATTTTCTCGTCAAGAGTAATTGGGGAAAGTAATTTTTTTTTTATCAAACGGTGTAAAAATTAGGGCTTTAAATGATTTTTTTGGTTCTGGTTTTGAGCCAAATTTTGAGTATGAACTGAAAAGTTTGATTTTGCCCAAACCAAAATTGAACCAAACCAAACCAAACAAGATGAAAAATCGAACGGTTCGGTTTGACCAATTTCGGTTGATTTTCGGTTAATTTGGTTTGAACCGAATATTACAAAAAATTCAGATTAGCTATCTAATTGCCGGGGCAGATTGATAGATTCCAAAAAATAAATTACAAATAACCCAGATTAATTACAAAGAACGAGATTAAACTAAAAATTATCATAAGTTTTGTCATTCATCTACAATAAAAAAAATAAGGAAAGAAAACTGAGTAAATAGACGAAATATCAAAAAAAACAGAACATATAACTTTCATCACATATTCAGATAGAGAGAGAGTCGACCTCAGTGATAGACCATTATTCTAATAGAGCCAAGGGGAGAGAGAGGCAGAGAAGGCAAAGATAACTAGAGACTACGGCAGAAACAATGCCGGAAGCCATCAGATTTGACGGTTAGGGGCCAGGGCTAGAGGGTGGAGTTGTGGGAGAGAGAGAGAGAAATAGGAGCAGCTAGGGCAGCAGGACTTTTTTTACGTTGGCTGTCTTTTTCAATGAAGGGAGATCTAAGGTAACAAATTGGATGGGTGAGATGAAATAGAATTGAACTAAACTAAAGAATATACAATTGTTGGGCTAAATTGGAATAAACTGAGGCTGTTGGGCTAAACTGGAATAAACTAAAATTAGTAAAGCTGATCCTGAAGGGAAGTGTAGGTAGATGGGATGGAGAAAGGAAGACAAGGGAAGGGAAATACTACTTTTCGCTTGGAAGGGAAAGGAGGGTTATGTTATCCTTATGTGAGTGAAAAGATGGAGAAATAGGTATTCCTCTCCAAAACCTCTCAATTTTGGAGGTGAACAAAAAGTGGTGTAGGTGCTTGACCATCTGTCCAAATTCTAACCCTCCTGCTTGTTACACAGTCATGTGCTTTCCTTCACTTCCCCTCAATTCATAGCATTGGTGGTTGATAGGCGGTGTAAATTCTTTGTAAATTTATCCAGAATATCTAGTTAAGATCCTTGTAGATTGAGCTGCCCACAGTTAACATGAGTAGTCTATGGTGCGAATTGATATGTTATTTAGGAGTTAATATTTGGTCTTGACTTATAGTAAACATCAAAGTAGCCTGGAACTCCTCATAGTTTGAATTCCTAACTGCTTGAAGTGGTCCTTTGATTTCAGTTCCAACTTAATCTTGTGGTGCATGCCACTCCTAGTGCTTTGGCAAATCATGGAAT
>CM018915.1:16250929-16263429 GCA_009663005.1 Actinidia chinensis | reverse complement strand
GTATGGTATGCATTTTATAAGTTGTATACCCATGGTATAGCAGTCCACTATAGTTTTGAGTAAATCAAGTTGGACCTTTACATTACCTGGTAATGACACGATACAATTGGCTAATATATATGCTGCAAAAACATTAGAGCACTGTGAGACAGCCACTTATATCAACGACTAAGTCTTTAGTTGATGTGCTGCCAGGATGGTTTATCAGTTTATGTTGATGATTTGGGATTTTAGGTGCTACATAGTCATTGTCTTCCCCTTCACAATCAAAGCTTATTTTCTTCATACTTACAATTTTCTCAAGACACAGCTTTCACATTTTGTGTAATTAAACCAGGAAAGCCTAATTGGACCCTTGTACACTTGCATGTATAGGGTAAAGTAAATAGGTACAAACTGAAACTTAAGTTATGCACATAATTGTATGGATATGATGGACGAAGAGAGCTCTGCCAAGTATCATTGATGGTATGAGGCATACGTTGGATCTCAACAAGAGTGTAGAATTCAGCAGTTATAGGCACAGTGCAGTTTTGGGAAGCATTGCATTTCAAGTTCTTCGTGCAAAAGTGCAGTTGTCTTTTGAATCTCAAAAAATCACATTTTTGCGGTGGTTGGGATCAATTGATGATTATGTAGTTGAAATCCTGCTTGATTGTTTAATTTCTTGTTCCTCTTCATCGCTTACTCCATTCGATTGTTCTAGCTCTTGTTTGGTTTATGGCATTGATTGCTCTAGCTCACTCCTTAGTTGCTCTTCTGATATTTATGATATTCTTACCTTGATCAGTTGCTCTTTAATACAGATTTTCTTTTTGATTTTTCTTGGGAAAAAGGGTGAGCCTAGTGGGTTAGCGAGAGAAAATTGATAGTGGAAGAAACACCAGTAGGATTGACATAGCCACTTAAACAGTGCCTCCAATAGCCTCCAATATGTCTGCGTCATGTTTTAGTATGACGTAATCTCTCTTCTTCTTGTCTTTTTGGTGCGAAGGATACGATGAAACACAAAAGGAGAAGAATAAGGGGGAGGAGAATGTGCATACTAAAATAAGAGCACAGAAATGTTATAAACGTATTGTTGTTCTAATAATTGGTTTCCTCTTCACTACCCATACGAACAAATCTAGAAGTCTGACTTTGGGGGTGTAGAAGCATACGAGGTTTTAGTCAAGGAAATTTGATGAAGTAAATTTAACAGAAAAAATTAAATATTATAAGAGTTTACATTCACAAATGAAGCTTATTTTTATAACGAAAAATGAGAATATTTATTATGATAGTGTTATATTTTTTTCATACTAATATAAATCTCTGTGAAGTGCAACCAATCAACTTGGGTGGCAAATTCTTAAATTTATAATTATTTTTAAATTATTGATATAATGGATTCTTTAAAAAAAATTTTAAATTTCCAACACCCCCTCGCCCACATGAGGATCCATCCTTGATTAGTGACTACCCACGTGGCTTCATTAATCAAGGAAAAACTTGGCTTCACACTTTTCCCAAGAGAGTTGGAAAAGAAAGCAATAAATTAAAAAAATAAACGAGGTTAGAGTGTCATGAACATTTGGAGTCTAACGAAGGAATGAGTGAGACTGCGAGAGCAATCAAATGTTGAACAGAGCTAGAACAATCCCATTAATGCGGCAAAGAGATGAGGAAGAACCGATGAACTAATGAGTAATGATCAATTATAAAAGAGAAGCCTACCCTTACCGCTTTAGTTTACCGAATGGTTTAGCCGCAGCTTCAAAACGACTCGTTTTGGCAGCTGGAAAAAAACAAACACACTAAATACCAAAATTCTTTTCACTCCTCTCTCTCAAACTTTTCCCACCCCAAAAACACTCTATTTCACATGGACCAGGGAGTCATTTAGTGCCCCCGAATCTCTACTATCAGTTTTAGCCAAGTCTCTCAACTTGAAAAGAATTCAGTTACACAGAAATTCAAATAGATCAATCTGTGTTCTAGAGAGAGATACAGCGATGGCGATGTCGACGGCCTCCTCTGCACATCCTCCTTCATATCGGGCGCTTTTGATGGATGACCTTTCTTCTCTCGTCTCTCTTCTCCTGCGCTGGCGAGGGCTTCCGATCGTCGGAGGGGAACCTGACTATGACGGAGCTCGCGGCTCCGATTCTCTTGCCTCCTCACTCACTCTTTTCCCTTGTTTTTCGCTTTGTTTGGCGGAGAGAGGGCTTTTTTCTGGTAGAGAGAGTAGAGGTGAAGAAATGCAGGGAGAGACAGAGAGAGGCAATTCTCTCTCTTGATTTGGCATGTGTGGTATTTAGGGGTGGGAAAGTTTTATTAGAGAGAGAGTGATGAAAGAATTTTGGGATTTACTTTTTTTTTTTTTTTTCAGCGTGCCAAAAACGACGTCGTTTTTGGCAGCTGCGATAACCATTCTTCGGTAAACTAACGTAAGGGTAGGCTTTCTCATTAATAAAAAGCATCAACTATTCCCAATGTAGACAAACGTCAAAAAGTTGTATAGTATGTATCAAAATAAATTTATTTTATTGTCTTGGATATATTCTTGTGATGTAACATGATTTTTTCATAATTTTATATTTTTTTAGGCCATTATTTTTTAACAATTGATTCTGAATCTTCTAATCTCATTTCGAATCAATCCAATTGGGATTTTGATTCACATGGATTGTGATTCACCAAAAAATTCTCGATTTGATTATCATGGCGGCGTCCAAGCTTGCATGCTTCTATATGGATTTGTACTGTTTGTCTGAAGAGGTTTCTCAGTTCAGGGGCTTGTTAATAGTCCAACATTGCTTATTTAAGCCACCTAATTTTAGTTTATATAATTTAGAGACTATTCTATCTATTGTCAATTGATTTTAGGATGAATCCCTCTATCCTATCTAACATGGGTCTATCAAGTTATGTGACACACTTTATGTTTGCGAAATGAAGACAAAGAATCTGCAATATTAGAGTTCTTAGAATACATTTTACTTTATTTATATATATTGTCACCTTTCCTACTCATATCAAGTAAAGCATTGATGAATTAATTATGTGAAATTTTTGGGCAGGCACAGCTAGCAGAGGCTTATGCTGGAAAAACCTTTACATAAAAGTAAGAATGCTTTTTAATTTTATTCATCCGAGTTTTGCTTACTTCTGTAGGAACTGAGAATCCTTTAATTTCCACGCTGAAATGGTGGGATTCGGTGTCGTGTTCTAAGGCACTACAACCCTATAATTCCCTCTTTACAAGCTTATCATGAGCCCATCTTTATAACTCAAACCGTTATTTTGCATAGGCTGCTAAGAAAAAATCAAGTCGATAGGACATTAGTAGCTAGTCACACGATTGATTAACAGTTGTCTTATAGTTTATTTATAAAAATCGTATTTGCCATTCATTTCTTTTAAAATAAATACACTAAGATCATGTTGCTACGAATGTCCGATTAATTTAATATTTTACATTGATGATTTGTGCTCAACGAGCTTTACAAAATTAACTATGAGAGACACCGGATATCAAAATAATGTTTTGGTTTACAAGAGACACTGAATTTTTTGCTTTACAAATTCTACTGATACATATTTTTTATTGACGAAATAATTTCTTCCTTAGTTCTAACTAGTCTCGCCGAAAGATATTTTGTCCAAAACATAAAACTGCTTTGTTTTGTGCCTGCTTTGGACTTTAAAAGTTATTCTATATGTTTTTGAAATTCGAATAACCCAAGTTGGAAATTTTAGGCATCATAGCATTTGATTTAAAAAATTCTTTTCTCCCCACCATCAACATGTCATTTCTTTTTACTTTCCCAAAAATTTGGCAACTGATGTTGATCTAGAGATGACCATCCGTCTCTCATAATCTCTTATAAATTTATCCAATCTTCATGAAATATATTGCCACAAATAATGTGTAACCAATAATCATAAGCAATCAATCAAACACTTTTTCCTTTCTAAAAAGTAAATATAGGAAAAAAATAATGAAATACAATAAAAGGAACTTAAAGAGTTGTACAAATGGCGAGAAGTTCTAAATGCACCCAATTAATTTCTCTGTACATTCATCACATACTTCGTAACTTATATATAAAATACTCACTTTTATCTTACAAAGAAAACAGATGCAACAGAAAGCTAGTACGTGCATTCAAAATCATCACACCAGAATTGATGTGGTTTAGTATGAACCAGTCACTTTAAAATATAAAAACTTATTGAGAAATATTTTCATTTACCGAAATATCTGTTGGGATGGTTGGGAATTTTCAATTTTGTTGATGAAATTCCAATGGAAAAATGTTACAGTTTCAAGTGGCTCTCAGAGAGTTGTGCACTATTCATCACATTGGTAGCATCTCATTGACTCTTAACGTTTTCATTGTATCTTGTTTTAGGAATGTAAAATCATCAATAATTACAAATTTACGATATAAGGGGAGGGGTTGATGAAGCTTGAACCCAAGACCCAAGTCCTGAGTTTATAAAATTGGTGTCTCATTTGTGTTTAGTGTAGAGAGTAGATTAAATGAGAGAGCCACTTAAATGAGAGAACCATATTAAGGACTTGGTTTCTCTGTAGTCTTAAAATATTTGGATTGTACCGGTGTAGTCCAAGTATTTTGGGTCTATTTTAATAATTCAAAATATTTATATTGTAAACTTTGTCGAGAAGTTTGTTACTGTAAAAAATCACGTTGATCGGATACAAATTAATAGTCGATCATATTAATTTATATCAAGATATATGTGTGTATAATATTGCGTATCATACTCATTTATTAAGTTATAAAATAGTATTAATCAAATTTTGTATTGTGTCCAATCAACATAATTTTTTACAATATTAATCTTTAGGGGCTGTTTGGCTGGTGGATTAGGAGGGGGGCATAATTTTTCCCCCCGATAATTTTTCCCCCATGTCGTTTGGCTGGCGGATAAGGATGCGGAAATTTATGCCCCGGATAATTTTTCCCCCGCAGAGTGAATAGAGGCGATATTTTTGGGTGGGCCTAGACCCTAACTAAAGTTATCCGGGGGATAAGGGGGTGAGGATAAGAAAAAAAAATATATAAAGAGAAACAATGTATATTTTTATTAATATATTATAATAGAAATAAAATATTTTTTTAATATCTAAATATTTATATTTGTTTCTCTCTATAATTTTTCTTTCTTATCACCCCCTTCCACCCATTCAAAAAGTATCCAAACAAAGTTAAAAGTTATCCCCCTTCAAAAGTTACCTCTCTAAAATGTTATCTCCCTTTTAACACTTATCCCTCCCATGCCGCCAGCCAAACGGCCCGTTATGAATATAGTATGTGATATGAACAGTGCAATCTGCAAGGAAGCCAAGTCCTCGTATCAAACCCACGTCATTTTGTAAGAATATGATTTAAAGAAAAAACACAAACAAACAAACAAAAAGAGAAAACATGACAGACAATTAAAAAGCATTGAAAGTTAAATTACTTGATTAGAGTTGTAAACAGCCATAAATCTATGGAACAAACAAAAAGGAAGACTTTCAAGCACATTTTCAAAACTATAGTAGTTAAAATTACAATATTGTCCAGCAAAAGAAAAAAAAAAAGAAAATAGAAATAGAAAGGAAACAGAGCTTAAAAACGGGATTTCTTGAGGTCAGTATCAAAATATACCTAAAAACTCTTCTTCCCTCAAAAATCTTTGTTGCCTTTCAATCAAAGCCTCCACAGCACTCTTGAACTCCTCTCCGGTCATCTCCTCCTTCGCGTACGAATTCGCTTCCGGCACAATATTCCGGCATCTCTCCGTCAACAACCACTTCAATTTCGATTGCCCACTCTGTTTCACACCACCGTCCCTTCCCAAATTCTCCGGTCTACTCCTACGAATTCTCCTCTCTCTACAATAATCACTTGCCGCTGTAAGACCATTCTCTCTCTCTCTCCCCTCCGAGGCTCAATTAAGTTGTTTTCAACATACTGTTCACATAAATCAACACTCGATTTATTTCCAGAGCACCCAGATTTCGAAAACAGAGTGATGACTGACGTTTACGAGAGCAAAAACGAATCGGGGCTGAAGATGGAGGCGGAGATTCTTAGGAAAACGCCGGAGAGGTTGATATTGAAGGGAATTTGGAGTGCGAATCTGGAGATGAGGACCAGAAAGAAGAAGAGCTCGATGAATCGGAACACAGTGGTGATTTTTTGAAGCCTGCGGTTGTTGAATTGTGATTTATGATGTTGATCGAATCCATTTTCTGGGAAATTCGAATGATTTACGAAGTGGGGCTTGAGGACTTGTAGGGTTTCAGTCGCAGCAAAGGAGGTTGATATTGATTGAGTCCATTTTGTCGGACATTTGATTGATTTTCGAAGTGGGTTTTGGAGATTTGTGGTGTTTCAGTTGCAAGAGAGGTTGAGGATGAAAGCTATGGCGATTTTTTGAGAGAGAGAGCGCGAGGGGAGAGAGAGTTTGATGAAAATTTGGTCCTTGTGGAGAGAGAAATAGGAAAGTGTAGGGATTTTAATTTCTTTAGCGTTGGACTTGGGCACTGAATTTGGAATTTGGTCAGGTATTGATAGGCTCTGCCTTTTTCTTTAGGGGTTTGGAGAAAAATGAAATGATTTTGGTTTTTATCCTCATGTTTGGATATGTAAAAAGGGAAATCATAAGGAATGGGAATATAAGAGGGTTTTTTTTTTAATTTTTTTTTGTATTTTGATAGGCAATCAGAAATTATTTTTGTTCTCATTATTTCTAACTAAATCTCACAATTTTCAACCAGAAATAAAAAAGGCATAGTAAAGAGCTTTTATTTCGCGTAATTTCTTACTATTTTTTAGCTATTTGTAATATAAACAGGAAAAGAATTTAGTTTCTCTCTATTTTTTTATATTTCTCGATCAAACCCGGGTTGCTAATTTTTACCTTTATATTTTTTTTTATTTTCTCCAAAAATTATAGAATATGGGATTTAAAAGACATAATAATATCTATAGTTGTAAACAGTTGGGTTTAGTTGGTTTATAGGAAAAACAATTTATAAGAATTTATTTTTTCTAAAAAAATATTGTTATATATAATTGGTCGATATAATGATAAATTTATCACCCACCTCCCCGCTGCCTCCTCTACCCTATCCCCTCTCTTCTCCTCTCTCCCCCTGTCCCTTGTGCGTGCGAATATCTACATTGGAAAAATTATAGTAGACTAGAGAAATTTCATATTCGTAATACATTATATTTTTAGTTAAAAAACATAGTAAGAAATTTATTATTCAAAAATTGTTAATGGATTTGTACTGCTGCGAAATTGGTTTTACTTTATTTTTGAAGTACAAATTTTATAGTTAGGGTTTCATATTGGTAATAGTTTTGATTTTGGAGTTTGTAACTTGCGTTTTTGGGTTATGTTCGATTTTTTTTTGTTATGTAGAATTTAGATAGGATTTTTAATGGGCCAAATTTTATTGGAAAATAAGTACATAGCTGGATTTAAAAAAGAAAAGAAAAACAAACAATTAAGAAAGTGTTAAGACTAACTGCAAAGAGCGTAGGCCCACTGGGAAGACAAATTCAGAATGATTGGGCTTAATAATGGTAGGGGCTTTAATTTCTTATGGGCTTGAATTATGGATCCATTTGTTCAAAATCTAGATTATCCAATTGGAAAGAGAGATGATAATAATTATATTAATAATAATGTAATATTATTGTGCATATATTAAAATTTTTTTATTTTATTAAAATTTTATATTTTTTAATTTTTTTAAATGAAAAAAAATTAAAAATATAAAAATTGTCATCTAATTTTTTTTTTTTAAATATTGAAAAGCCAAAAAAATATTTTTATTAGTTAATTTTTTTAAAAACAAAAAAAAAAAAATTTTTTAAAATTTTTTTTTTTTTTTTTTTTTAAATTTACATAATTTTTTTATATTTTTAAATTACTTTGTTAGGTAAGATTAAAAAAATTGGGTGTAAAATAGGATTATCCATACAGCACTTTAAAAAAAGGTTTGGATTAAACCAAGCAAACCTCGCTTTGCGTAGTAGAGTCTCCTTCCTCTCCTCTGTGCGTAAACTGACTCTGTTCGCTCTCTTCTCCACATGAGGATGCAACCGGCAGTGCAGTCTCTTAGGATCACATAGGATTCAAATCTCCCACATCCATGGAGTATTGGGAGCAAGGAAGAGACCTCCCGGAGAAGGACCAGAAGCGGAACGGACCAAGCGTTCTTCGCTCGCCATCCGCCAAACGAAGCCAACGACCAATCACAGAAGTTCCATTAATCGCATCCGCAACCCAAGAACTTGATCACTCTCGATTCTCACCGCCTTCCTTGCTTCCTTGTCTTCGTCTTCCTTTCAACGATTCCGTCTCAAACAGGTAACACAAAATCAACAAAATGCGATTAGTTATCTGTAGTTAGTTCTATAAATTCCTCATTCCGATATGTCGTTTATTTTCAGATTGGCTCAGTTCGGCGATTTCACCCGATGTCGAGGCCTATAGAGTAGAAATATAATGCAGATTGGTGTATTATAAATTTTTTTCGGTCAAGGGCTATTATGCTTGTGCTTTTTCTCTCTACTCTACACATTTCCCGGCCCTTGCGCTTGTTCTGAGTTCACCAGGTCTGAGTAAGACTCCGTCGGTGGGGGCTCGCACGTAGAAGTTATTTTTTCACTGTGTGTACATGGCCAATCTGCGATGCTTAATTTGTTATTTCTTGTGAACCGCGCCCTGCGCGTGTGATGTGTAGGAGAAATTTTTCATTTATACAGTATAAAACCAAAAATATTCGTAGGGAATGGTTTGTGATTGCTTGGGTGACGCGAAATGCGCCTCCGGAGAGGCGTATGGTAGAAGGCGGTATAACAACGTGCGCCGGGGTGTTCGTTACAGCTGTGTAAGATTCGGACCGTTTGCTGCTCGTGGTGGCGGTTGGGGTTGCAGCTGGAAAGGTGTATGGTACTAAATGCCATGTTTGTCTTGGAAACAACTCATGGGTTCCTTTTTTTTTTGTTTCTTTTCTTTTTTACTCTGTATACCGCTTGTGGTCCAGCCCAATTGAAGGCCCAAGCCAAGAATAAAGTCCAGCCCAGATGAAGCCCAGTGATAGTATCACTATTGGCCCAAGCCAATAGCACTAAGCCAAGCCCAAATTGAAAAGCCCAAAAGCCCATGACCATGCTACTTCTTCTCTAGACGGGAAGAAGAGATAGAGAAAGGAGAATGAACGGAAGAAGAAAGATGGAAGGACGAGAGGAGAAGCTCTGATTTAGCTTCTGTCAAAGAAAAGCTGCGAAGAAAGAAAGTCGCAGATGTGAGGGCTCCTCCATTGTCAAGAAGAGGGGATTTGTATGAGCTCAGACATGAGCTCATCGTCTCTCTCTACTGCCATATAAATCAGAGATGGCCAGAGAGGAGAGCAGAGGCGGAGCAGAAAATGAATCCTTGGGGGGATTACTGAGAGCACACAGCGTTCTGTGTGCAGAGGGGGCTGGGGAGAGAGGCTATGAGCTGGGGGAGTGCTATGGTGCTAGTGAGAGCACCGAGCGATCTGACTGAGAGTGGGCTTAGACTTGGTAGCTGTGAGATCTTGAGAGACAGTGAGATGGTGAGAGATGAGAGAGTGCTGAGAGGTGAGTGGAGATGAGCTCCTCCCTTTGTACTCATGTATTAATTTCTGTTGAATAGATGAATATTTGTTTTCTCCGTGGATGTAGGCAGATTGCCGAACCACGTATATCTGTGTTGTGTGTGTGGTTGCTGTGGTTAGAGTGACTGGTTAACTCGTTTTGGGCACACAGCTTTTACAATTCTTCATAAAAATAATCGAAACCGTAGATTCTCTCGCCAATCCAATGGTTGTGAAATTTTGGAAAAAAATGACGCTTCATTCCTCTGCTTATAAATTCTTGTTCTCCCCGAGAGAGAGAATTGGTGGAGGTCTGGCCGAACTACCAAACCAGAGGATGGGGCGTAGATTGGTCGCCTCAAATCAAGGTTGATATGGCTTCAGTCCCCTCTTTCAACAGCAAACCAAAGGATCTCTCTCGTGTGTTGATTAGTGTTAGTGTTGGATATTGTAATCCAATCTGCGGTTATGTGATTCGTAGATTTTCCAATGGGGTTTTTACGGTTTCTTTTAACAATCTGTTTTTATGGAATCGGTTGAAATTGTCTTTAGGGTCAATTAAAGAATTCTTTGTTTGTCTCCTGTATATTTGAATCTTAATTGTTCAACTCTTTACTTTTGTCATTAAACCTGTTTGGAGGTGTGCATGTCAGTCAATCTATTTACGGACTTATGTAGTAGTATCAGATTTGATTTTAATTTGGAGTCAAGCTTTTTGTTCCTTACTTTCTGATTCTAGGGATTTCAGGGAGGGGAAAACCTTTGTTGATGCAATAAAATTCTATTGGATCTAATCTAGTGTTACGTGGATTGTGAGGATTTCTTTTGCATTTGTTGATGATAGGACTCGGATGGTATATTTGTTTAAGTTCCTTCATCAATTGGTTTTAGTCATATGTTGTAGCACATCTTACATATTTTCACTGTCGAAGTTGTTTTTGTTTATTGAGAGGTTTCAACATTTTGCTATGATTGTGATTCAGTTCAATCATTGTTGTTAGTTGGGGAAAAATATTGAAAGGTTTTAATGATTAAGTATATAGGTTTGGAGTCATCTTTAGAATGTAGATTCCCATAATTGACCATTCTGGATTTTATCATTCTAACTGAAAATTTCACTATCCGGTGGTATCTGGTTCTACCCTGTTTTTATTATTTGGATTCACTTTCATGATCCAGAAGTACATTTATAAACAATAGTTCTTCTGTTCTTTTGTTTCATAGATTCCTAGAGGCCTATGGGTTTCTGAAATTCCTTAAAATAAAAACGACATGCCATGTGCTTGCTGATGTGCTATATAACATATGATTTGGCCTCGACCATTTTAGTAGATCGCTAAATTTCCTTTCGCGGCAGTTTTTTATTTTTATAAAGTTTTGTTTTCCCCAGAAATCTAGGCTACACTTCATAAGTACTTGGAGAAGTCGGGACTGTAAGGGTTTACGAGAGCTATAAGGACACAAATTCTACTGTTAATGCTTCTTCTCAGATGACTTTTGTCATGCACGTGGACATGGTAATCCTTACATTCGGGGCTTTTAATGCCTATATTATAGTTTTATATTTTTCTATTTATCCATGATGATTCTTCTACTTTGGTTTTTAATTTGATTACTATCATCATTTATGAGATGTAAGTATGTAACTTTGAGAGCCATCACACAATCCTTTTCTAAGGGCAGCTTTCCCCCTCAAGCATCCAGTATTACATATTTGGCATATGTCTGCATGACTCTTTTTTGTCATCCGTGGTCATTAGTGAAATCATCCAATTACGGGATAAGTTTGTTGCTGTGGTGCCATTCTGAAAAGCCACGAGGAAATTGCTGAAATCTCTTTTGCAAACTACCATTCTGAGACTATGGTTTGTTTTCTTTCCGCCCATTAATCCATATTTCATTATTAGCTGGGGTTCTGTCCCGTGTTTATTCTGATAGTTTGTGTCTCTTGGAGTACGGGCCAGATTTATTTGTTATGGATGCCAAGGCTCTTTGCCCTCACCTTGTCATTTTTCCTTATGACTTTGAAGTTAATGACCTCCGATTTCACTGTTCAAATTGATTGAAGTTAATGAGGAGGTAACATTCCTACAATCCACGAGGAATTGATGAAATTTCTTTTGCAAACTACCATTCTCGAGACTATGGTTTGTTTTCTGCCAATTAATCCATATTTCAATTAGGAGACAAATTAGGACACATTTCTATAGGGGGGTGGTGGGGGGGGTGGCATGTCTAGAAAGTTGAAACGGAGACAAAGTTTGGACATTGTTCGCATGATTTCTATTGTTTTTATTGTTCTCTTATATTAAATATTGTCCATCTCTTATTTGATGAAATTTGCTCTTAACCCTTGCTATTTGTCTTGCAATATTGCCTTCCGCAGATTTACAAAATTGGCTTGAGTTTTTGATCTGGATACCTGCAAGGTTGCTTCACATTGTGTTTTCTAGTTGGTGACTTGTTTCTCTCGGATGTTTGTCTTTGTTTGTAGCTCTGGAAAGGGTAAATAATTGCCATCATCATTCTTCATTTACAGTTGAGCTCCTCCCCCCACCCCACCCCACCGATTCTTTCAAAGTCAAGTCAGTAACGTCAAATTATTCGTGGTTTCACTTTCTTGTTTACATTAGCCTTTCCATCTTTAAATCATAAGACCCGCTGTGATCAGAATATGTAAATACAAATGCACCAATGATATTGACTATTTTGTAGAAGTGATGCAGTTAGTTGGATGTTCCAAATTTCTTCTCCCACCAAAAATATTCTTCAATCTTCATCAGATTAAGAAGTGTATAACTTAAGGTTGACTATTTCTGGTTCTCTCTCTATAAGGAATATGAGAAATTGTACATATTTAGGG
>CM018915.1:16198429-16200929 GCA_009663005.1 Actinidia chinensis | reverse complement strand
GAAGGTGAAAAAGTTTATTAAAACAAAAAATTATCAGCTAAGCAAAAAGAAAAGCTAAAGATTAACGAATCCACATTTTTACATTATTGAAGATGTGGACCCTTGTTAGTGTTCATAAGCTAACTTATTTAATTTATTTTCTTACAAAAATATTTCATAGTATTTGATAGCGATTTTGAATTATCACTTATTTGAAAAAGAAATATATTTTTCTAAGCTATAATTTGCACTATTTTTTGTTATTTGAATTAATTAAAATACATTTGGAACAAAAGAATTAATTAAAATACATTTGGACAAAAGAAAACATGTTCTTTTCACGGAAATTTCATATATACAAAATTTCATTTTGAACATTTAATTGAAAAAAATTATTAACATCTTATTCAAACCAAACATGTGAAATATTTTGTGATAAAATATGAAAAAACAGATTTATAAATGATTTCAAGTTTTTCAATCTAATAATCTAAAAAATCACGAGGCCCACAAAAGTAGATACTGGTATATGTTCTAGATGGGGATGGGCTTCTTTCCAAGTGGGCTGGGTGGATGGTCCAGTCCATTGGCTGTGAGAGCATGGTGGGCCGATCCATAGGCCCTGCACTGGCTGTTTAATATGGAACTCTATATTTAAAAAAAATGGAAAAAAATATATATAAAAAGAAAACTATAAAAATCCTGAGGTTTGATCTCGGTAAAAAATTAAATCATATAATTTTAATTATAAAAATTAAATTCTAAAATTTTAATTCGGTCACAATCAATTAAAAGTTTATCTCGACCACCCAATCAATTAGTTCCTTGCCAAAAAAAAATTTGGAAAAGTTATCTTCGGTGCTAGATTACCATAAAGGGTATTTCATTTAAACAACCTCAACCTTTCATTTAAATTTTACTTTCGTTTCTCTTGTTTTAATTTTAATATATTTAATCCTAAATTTTTGAGACAGTTGTAATGTGGACCCTCTGTCTAAATCTATTAGAATCTGTTGACTGAAATAGTTATGTGCCATGCACAAGACCTACACAAAAGAAAAAAATAGGTTTAAGAAGTTTTTTCGGGGATAAAAATAATTTTTTACTTTGTTTAGTAAGCTTTTATCCAAATAAAATGATTTTTTTTTTACTTTCGAACTCCTCTTGTCAAGAGAAACTGAAAAAATATAAAATTTTTAACAACGGTAAAAAAATATTAAAGACAAAAAGATACTTATGTTTATATTAATTTGAAAACTCCAATGTAATCGTGTGCAGTGGCGGACCCAGGTGTGGCCGAGCCACAGCGGCCGCTGCCACTGGATTTTTTGAAAAAAAAAAAGAAAAAGAAAAGCTTTGGTTCTTAACCGCCCAAGTCCCCCCAGGAAGGGCCTTACGCCCAAGTCATTGGACCCAAGAGGCAAGACCCAATACGACAATAACCGTAACTCTAACATTCTCTAGGGGTCTTATTGGCTACCAGATTTGAAGAGATAACTTTTTTTCCACGATAATTTTTTTTCTTCTTCTCCGGCGTTTTATGGCCGATCTGGAGGCGGATATTTATATCCCCTAGAAGTGAAGAGAGCCGGATAATTTTTTGGGTGGCCTAGACCCTAACGAAAAAGTTATCTGGGGATAAGGGGGTGGGGGATAAGAAAAAAATACTATATACAGAGAAACAAAATATATAAAATTTTTTATATTAGAGAGAGAAAATAAATATATATTTTTAATATTTAAATATTTTATATTTGTTTCTCTCTATATATTTTCTCCTATCCTCCACCCTTATCCACCTTTCTAAAAGTATCCAAACAACGTTAAAATTTATCATCCCCCTTCAAGTTATCCCGCCTCTAATTTATCCTTCCTTGAAAAGTTATCCCCCTCCCTTATCCTCCAGCCCAAAACGCGCCCTAATGGTCTAAAACCCAAATCCCTATTCCAACCACTCTCAACTTAAATCTAAAACCAGTCTCTCTCTCTCTCACGACTCTCGTCCTCCAGGACACTGCTTCACCTCTCTACTCTTTCTCTCCATTCGAGGAAGTACTCTGACTATTCGACGACGACCTTCCATTCCTCCGTTATCCGTCCGACAACTAGAATACTCCGAAGCTCCACACTGACGACGAACTTCCAAACTCCTCCTCCGAGTCTCCGACATCGTTCCATTCGTACTTAGTTAGGTATATTCTTTTCTTATTCTCGTTGATATACCTGTTTTGGATAAATGGATGTTTACGTATTTCTTATTGCGTCTATTTCTGATTTTGAATATACCTGATTTTTGGATAAATGGAACTTTAGGATTAGGATGTGGGAGTATCTTTACCATGGGAAAGGGTTGTTGGCTGTTGTGGTCAATGGGATTAGCTGATTAGCCACTAGTGAATTTGAAATGAAGATGGACTGAACTAAAGTATAATTTTGAGTAAAATGTGGCTATTAGCCCTCTCCTTTAACATCTGATCTACAACTATACCACTATTTTTTGAGTATTTTTTTTAACAGTCTT
>CM018915.1:16190929-16193429 GCA_009663005.1 Actinidia chinensis | reverse complement strand
AACATCTCTTCATCATGTGGGCCCACTTTTCTTCTTGCTTGCGTGTCATAATATTCAATTGTTCTTGCTTCTTGGAAGAAATTTTCGAGACTTGTTGGAAATTTGGGACATGTGAGCTTGTGGAAGCGCTCTCTCTCTCTCTCTCTCTCTCTCTGAATTTTTTTTTACTCAACTTTTGTCTTCTTCAGTTTTCAGTATGTTTGACATAGCTTTTATTTCTGCTTTTATTATGGGCTAAAAGTAATTTACAAATGCTAAAAAATTATTCATTTTTAAAAACTCAATTTTAAAAATTCTCAAGTTTCAATTTTAAATAAATAATTATAATATAAGTTCAGTTATACCAAACACCCATTATATAACTAAGAGTTGTGCCCTAGTGTTAAATTTTAACTGAAGTGGAGCAAAAGGCTCAGAAAGATGGATCTGCTAATTATGTGATGTGCGTTTACGGGTTGGAATAATTTTGTCCTAGTCAAAATACTTTTGTTTGAAAGATGGGCGGTTTTGTGCAGAGAGTTGTGCCCTTGTGTTAACCAGAAAGAGTTTGATTTGACGGCGCACACCGTGGTAACTATCACGGAATCGTCCCGTGTTAGCAATTCGGCGAATGTGTGTCTGGTGGACACAACAATCATTAATGACTATTCTCTCCACTCTCTCTCCTCTCTCTCCTTCACATTATTAAGTTTTTTTTAATTTTCTTTTCAATTTAGGGTTAAAAATAATGAAAATAAAGTATAAAAATCGAATTATAGAAGAATTTTCTGTTAAAAAATTTAAAAAATAGAAACAATTTTCTGTTAAAAAAATATTTTTTTAAAAAAAATTATTTTCTAAAACAATAATTTTCATAAAAACTATTTTTGATCAAATTTTTTTTTTAAAAACAAACAAACTATTTTATGCAAAAAAAAAAACTGTTTTCAAAAACAATAATTTTTGGGTTAAAAAACGTTTCAAAAAATTTATTTTTTCTGTAAAATAATGTTTAAACTTTTTTTTGAAAAAACTTCAAAATTAAAAAAATCCAACCCACAGATAATTAACAAATATCAAACAAAGGTCAAAGTATTTTATGTTAATAATTTTTGAACAGACCATCAATAATTTTTTAACTCCCTAAATTTGAAAAAACAATTCAAAAATTTAATTAATTAGAAAGGGGAGAGAGAAACATGCGGAGAGAGGAGAGAGAGGGAAAAGTCATTAATGACTTGGGCTCCACCAAGGCTCCAACTCACCTGTCGGCCGAATTTGCTAATGAGCAAGGGGTTTTAAAATCTTTATATCATGTGATGACTCCTCCAACTCCTTTCCTGGAAATTTTACTAAGGGGTTTTAAAATCCTAGGAACGAACTACAAAGTTCAAAGGGATCAAATAATATGTGTGGGATGGAACTCCTATTTGAGGGGTCCATGAATTTTTGCAAATTGAACGTAGGAAGGAGACCATCAATCCTCGTGTCGTCTCCAGGACTTCACAATCAGTCTCCATCACAACCCTTTTCCTGGAATTTACCAACCTGGAACTGGAAGAGGCTTAAAAGTGACATGGCTACAAATGAAAATGGTTCAAAAGGTTCAATCCAGAAAGAGGCGTAAAAGTGTGTTGGGTCCAAATTTGGGGTGAGGAGTAGTCCAAATTTGGGGTGAGGATTTCCTGCGGGGAGCTAACTCCCAGTAACCTGGCAGGGAGTTCAAAACGACATCGTTTTGAGATTCTGAAGGGCAAAAAAAAATTCACAAACACAACACGTCAATTTTATCTCCAAACGTATGCTCCCAAAACGACGTCGTTTATGGGGTTCGGGACGTCGGTTTTGAGGTCCCTACAATCCGGCGTAAGTTGGGTCACGCAAAAGGACCCGAATCCCCAAATTTGACGGTCGTGAATTTTCTAGTGAATTTTGTAACCCCTGCGCATTTTGGAAGGTTTAATACAATCTTCCAACCGTCCTCCATTTCCCATTTCCCCCTAGTTTTTTCATCCCCCCCAACACAAAACGCAAATTTTTGGTGACAAAAGAGAAACATTTTCATCTCCAATGATGTCTCCATTTCTCTATTTTTTTATTTTTCCCGCTAAATTTTGGGAGGAAAAAATGAGACAATTTTTTTGTATTATTCGTGTGGACCCAACTGAGATAAAAAATAATTAATTGGAGATAAATTAATATTTGGGTATTGAACATTTGCTATTTTAACTCTTGTATATCTAATATTACTGCTTATTCTTTATTTATCTATATATTAATATATTTTTTATTTTAATTTTATTTTTGTTATTATTTATATATAATATAATAATAAAACTAAAAAAAAATAGTATCGGATTGGTCATAAATGAAGATACATTGATTTTTAAAAAATAATCATTCGATATTTCCAACATCAAATATAAATAATTTTTTTGAAATTTATTTTATTAATAAGAATTTTAAAAATAAATACTCATTATTTTTCAAATCAAAAAATAGAGAAATGGGAAATACCATT
>CM018915.1:16173429-16175929 GCA_009663005.1 Actinidia chinensis | reverse complement strand
GAATCAATGGTTGTAAAATTCTATAAACTATAAAGTACCTGTAAAAAGATAAAATATCATGCTTCATCTGGATGAGGGTTGGGACGAGAGCCGCGGCCGGACTATCGCTTCATAGCCAAATTCGACGGTAGTCTTACACACGATTAGCTCAGTTCAGTGAGTTTATCCTCGCGGAGTTTTTCAGCCAAGTTTTTAGGGTTAGAGGGTAAACGTACACGGACAAATTCTCGCTGCCACCACAAGGCTTGGGCTAAAAAACCGACGATTGTGATGGGTTAGCTACAAACCATGGAGTCGCCTATTCACGACTGACAATTGGCTAGTCTTACACGAACTGCTGAGTTGCTCTATTAAAAAAGGGATCGACCAACTCTCATACGTAGGTAATACTGACTTTTTCGACTCTATAGACCCCTTATCTCTTTAAGACCGAGCCAAGAATTCCTCCCTTGCTCTTATTCTCTCTCTCTCTCTTTTTTCGGTTACTAACTGACCGTCGGAGAGTCATCCCAAGAACACGCTCTGACGCGGGCTTTCTCACTATTGTTGTCTGGCACAAGCTCGGTCCGAACTAGCGTCAAGCTACAGAAACCACTTGTCAACTGCCGTTTGGTCTACATTCGATTTTCTTCCATCCCTACACCCACAATAACAATGGTGGTCAAGAAAGACTCTGAAAGTTGTGCGAGATCACGAAGCTCACTTTTCGTCCATATTTTCACACGAGTATTGACGATATGAATTACTTTGAAATTCAATCCAAATTACAGGGTTTTTAATTGTTCTAATTGAAACTATAAGACTAATGGTGAAATTTACCCAATTGCATAATCACATCAAGCGGCCAAATATCGTGGCCCACCTTTTATATGGGTCCCACACAACACAAAAAACAGTATGGAGATCTGAACCAGCATATTTTTTTACGAGCAATTCGCAAGCACGAGTTCTGACGTGAATGTGAAGGGAGAATTAGGGCTCGTGATCTGTGACTGCTCCCAGATACGTAGCCGGAAGCAGAGATTGGGTCATCGATGCTCCATAATGGCAATATGCAGTGTCTCCGAAATCAAATGTGTACTTGTTGGCCTTGGTAAAGTAATGAGATGTGATACAATTGTTCACGTCCCAAACATGGTAAAGTGCTAGTCCTGAGCCACCTACCCTACCTGACCTCTCTCCAAGCGAAGCTACACTTACGGATAGGTTCTGTCCGTAAATTCAATGCGAAAACTCGGGGGCATTCTCCACAAATTTTTTTATTGATTAACTTGTATTCGGCCGACAGACTAATCAGAGAGATCAATTCACGTACACTAGCGGAGCCCCAATTAAAATAAGGGCAAGTCCCGTATAGATACGGACCCCAAGATTGCTAGCAAGAAAATTTGAACGTGCGAGCTCAAGGGATAAACCACTTAGTCGTGTGACAACTCCACTTTGACCACCCATGAGGATTTAGGAGCATTCTGCCACCAAAGATCATCTCTCATGGTTTATGCATTTTCACAATATATAATTAAAATTGGCTTGTTACGGTAATATTTTAGCCACTTTTAATGTTTTTCTAATGTTTAGTGTTTATTTGAAAAAAATTATTTATTTCATATTTTGATCAAGGAATCTTGTGGAGGTAATCAAAAGTATACTAATAACGTGACAACTTAACGAACTCAAACATTGTGCCAAATTTTGCACCAAATTAACAAATTTAATTCAAAGTTTTATCCCCAGTCCCTGAAAAGGAGTGATTTGGTAGCATTCCTGTTTAGTACTTTAGAGAGAGAGGTCTGATGGAGGTAGATCCTGCAGCCTCAAATATCTCCATCGTTTAGCCCATTATCATGATAATTAATTTCAAAAACAGAAATAATCAAGGCAGCGGATTATATATTTCGTGAAATTTTAGAGTTACACGCATCTCTTAAAACGTTGCGTTGGTGAGCTCCTATAAAATTATTAAGGCCGTTGTTGATTAATCATTAATCATGCGGCTGTAAGTGCATGAAGACATAAAAATAAATTAAAAAAAATTACTTGATAAAATCTCTATCCCAGTCGGGTTAACTCTCATTTTTACTGGAAGGTATAGGCATTTGTAACCTCCCTTGGCATTATGAGATTATGAATTCTTACCATATCAGCCAACTCCCCAACACCCAAAAACACAACACATGACCTGAAGAAGTGAAAAGGCTCCAATCATGGAAACGGTTTTCTCACACTTCTCTCTGCCAAACCGCACCACAATGCTCGCTCGCCTATATATAACCTCCCCATTTTCTCATTCCCCATGTCTCACACCACCCCATGAAACATAAATATTTCCTTTTTTTTCTTTTTTCAAAAATGAGTAAAATAAATATTTCTCTCCCTTCCTCCCTCTCTCTCCTCTTTCTCATCCTCCTCGCCGGCGCCTCTGCCCTCCCACCCGCCGCTGGCGTGCAACCAAGGAGGATTCAAATCGAAGGATTTTGCGTTTTGCCGGAGACGTCATTGC
>CM018915.1:16123429-16125929 GCA_009663005.1 Actinidia chinensis | reverse complement strand
AGTTTGCTCAACCCAGGAAGGATCGTTGTTAGTAGCTCAGTCCCTTCTTTAATGGCTCCCATTCTTGGATGGCTTGTTACCTGTGGACCTTTGTCATGCGAAATTTGCTCCTCCAACACATGCCCAAAAAGTTACCTATGGCTTTGCCAAGGAGCCATTTTTCCATTTTGAATAAACTCGTTATCCCTTAGAACTTGAAAGATTTGTTTGTAGATGTTCCAAATGTTTCTCCAAGGATGAGCGATAGATAACAATTGTCAAAGGTTAGATACGACAAATCGATCCAAGAAGGGATGCAATAATTGATTCATTTTATAAAGTAAGAATGTAGCTGGGGCGGCATTAGTTAAGCCAAAGGGCCATTACTAGAAACTCGAAGGAGGCCATACCTCGTATACATGCGTGTTTGGCCACGTCTTCCTTTACAATCCGGACTTGATAGTATCCCGATCCTCAAAGTCTAGCTTGGTGAACCACGTGCACTACCAAGCCTATCAAATAATTCGGCAATAAGAGGATGGGGTACTGTTTTTGTTGGTACCTTATTAAGTGCCCGGTAAATCGATGCAAAGCCGAAGGACCCCATCATGTTTCCGGTGGAATAATACCGGAGCACCATAAGGAATCTCGATGGTTGGATGAAGCGGCATCAAACATTTCCTTCAATTGTCTCCGTAGCTCTCTAACTCCGGGGGAGCCATGCGATAAGGCGCCATTGCTGGAATTTTAGCACCACACCTCTAATTCTATGAGCTGTGATCCACCTCCCTCTTGGGTGGAAGTTCTTGGCAACTCGGAGGGAGGACATCTGGAAGTCTTCAAGCACCTCCACCACTTCTCTTGTATGCCATCGGTGGTGTTGTAGTATTGTCATTAAGCTTCAAAGTTGCCAGAAATGTTGGCTCATTCTTCCTGAGTCCTTGGAGAGTTGCCATAGCGGATTAGAGTTTTGTCTTCAAATGATTCTATGGCAAGTTGGTGCGGGGGCGGTATGCTGTAACCTCAGGGAGCCAAGTGGCACCGCGTTGAACTATAGCTGTTGGGCTACTGGTGAGGAATAAGTTTGGGACCTTAAGATGGAACGGGCGTTGGAGTTTTGGTATGCACACTACATGCACTAACACCCACTCGATCAATGATGCACATGGTTTCGGCCAAAGGGATGGGGAAGGTTCGCACTCCATCAAGAACTCCATCCCTAACACAATGGGATAATCGTCCAGAGGTACCACCGAGAAGTCCACTCGGCCACACCAATCACCGATGTGTAGTGCACGTTACGGCAACTCCGTTAGATAGGTCGGCCTCCGAATTGACGGGCTTTCAACCATCCCTTGCTCTTCTTTGAATTGGAGCCTGTCTCTCGGCCTCCTTTACTCATGAAGAAAATTGTGAGAAGCTCAGGTTATAATAATGCACAAGATGAAACGCGACCTTTGCTTCTTCTCTAATATACATCGGCCCCTTCTTTTGTTGCCTTGGTGACATTCACTTTGGCCTTACTTGCGTTGAGCAGTCGTAACGATTCCCAACTGTTTTCGTCATGATAGGATTCTTCCTTCATCGTCTTGGATGAGGCCGCTTTAGCTTTGCTCTCTTGGGCAATCTCTAGACAAAAGATTGCCGTCGCATATAGGAAACATGCAAGCTTGGCGTGTCACCACTCGTTTGTCATGACTGATTTGTTGTAGCTTGAAGAGGCGGGTTTGTACCTCCGTCCATGGTGGCATACATGGTCTCCTCCTCCTTTGCCTTGATTGGATTTCTGGAAAACTTGGGTTTGGAAAAGAAGAGGACTCACTTTTCTTGAAATATGTCAAAGATTCCACAATAGAGATGGCATCGAGAATTCTTGTGGTCATCGTCGTTGTACTTCAGCTTGGCCCAAGATTGTAAACATCATGAAGGTGAAGAGGGGACTTTTTCTCGGACATGTCGGATTGTTAGTCTAAGCTCCGAGAACTCCTTTCACATACTCCCGGAACGGTTTGTGCCTGTGTGGGAGAGACGTCTGAGCTTGCCCTCGCTTAATGATCTGAAATTTCCGGATAGAATTGCCTCTGAGCTTTCTTGGAATATCATCCCATGGAGCGATGGTGCATGTCCTGTTTATGTATGATGACGCCGTCTCCACATAGCGCCTGCTGCAATCCGAACGGAAGAGAAGGGGACGTTTGGATCTTCCTTCCTTTCTTACGTTGTATGGTGGACCAAAGTATTGATATAGGCTCCACTCCCAAGAAATTATCCAATTCTCAGCATCTTGACCCATTATAATTTTTGGGCCTAGGGATATCAATCGAGCGGAGTGATAGAAGAAATGTACCTTGGTAACCGCATCGTGCACAAGACCAAGTATCGCCCGTTACGTCTGATTCTCCGCCTTCATGGCGGCGATTTCGGCTTGGAATGAGTCTTTGAGCCGCATCAATTTGTACCTTCCATTGATTCAGCCAACGAGGTTGAGGAAATCCCTTTGCATCTCCCCATGGAACTCTCG
>CM018915.1:16100929-16103429 GCA_009663005.1 Actinidia chinensis | reverse complement strand
AACTTATTCCTGCATTAGTTTCCAGAATTATTTGCATTGAAAGTTTTCTTCCAACAAGCTATGCAAAGAAAGCTCCCTTTTGACATATAATTTGAGAGACATTTAATCCTTAATCAACCCTACAATGCTGAATTTGGATCGATAATTGCCGGCCTTGGGCCAAGTTCATAGGTCTGTGTCTGGGCTCTCAAAAAATAGCTCAATTTGGGCCCCAAAAAAGTTTTATACCAAGGTATCCAATAGATAGGGATTTATATTTTTGTATATGTGGTGGGGATATGTTGGTAAATGGTCCAAATGCATGGTGGTAGTACTTGTTATATGAGATTACGACTTTTTGTGTACTGGATTATATATATATATATATATTGGTATATCGAAGTAAAGTCAGTAATAATCTTATATGTGATTTCAAGTTCCCAACTTAATTTGAAACTTACAAGAGATGTTGGTCTTTGTTGCCTTATAATAATTTTTTATCGAAAAAAATGTGAATGGCCTCAAATTGAAGTTAGGATTGGGGTCTCGAAAAATTCAGGGCCGGCACTGTTAATAAATGTTATTCGAATTTAATAATGAATGATACAAATTCATTTGATTATGTGAATCCACTACTACTAAAACAATGAATGATACAAATTCATTTGGCTCATTGAACTCAATTCTCAGTATGTTTACTAAGCCTTGAGTTTCCATCCTGGTGACTAGATGTTAGGCACCTATCATTATTCATGTATTTCGCATCAACACAAATCTTGTATCATTCATTATCATTCATTATTTTTGAAATTCAATAAATGTTATTCGTAATAATGAAGTGATATAAATTCATTTATTTTTAGAAAAAAAAGTTCACTAAAGATAAAAACACAAATATTTTTATCATTAAATTTTTTTTAAAAATAAGCTGTTTTTTTAATAAGTTTTTTTTCTAAATTAGATAAAAGAATTATTTTTAGAGTGCTCTTGTCAAAAGAAAACTGAAAAAAACATAAAATTTTAATTAAAAAAATCACTAAAAATAAAAAATTTAATAACTAAAGCAGCTAAAAAAACTATAAAAAAATCACGACTCCAAATAGAGCCTAACTTTGGCCTCAGTTACTTATTATTATTGGATAAATGGAATATTTGTGAGAAAATAAAATCTTTACAAGGTGAAATTTGAGGGCACACTTTTCAATTTTACGTGGCCGATTCTATTTGGATGGGCTGTGATGCCAAACTACTACTACTACTAGAATGTGGGATTCGGATCATGTGCGCCTAAGGTAGAATATTCCTGAAGTGTACAAAATAACGTCATTTTGTATATCATAAATAAAATGATGTCGTTTTGGTACTCATTTTGTATACTTCATAAATAAAACGATGTCGTTTTGGTACTGACCATGAAACGACGTTGTTTATGATTATTTAAATAACATTCATTTTTATTCCAAAGTGGACAAATGATATCGTTTTGTACGTTATAGAATATACTTCACAATGGCGCACTATCAATATGATCCTAACTGTAGAATGTGGACAAGCAATATCACGTTGGCCATTAGTGTGTGGCGTGAGGCTGGCCACTTGCTTTTAGCTGGCATTCATTACATATCGTTGCGGTTATATGGACCCAACAACGGGGCCTGGCATTCAAATAGTCTGGCCTTGGGGCTTACTCACTGAAGTCCACTGGTGAGTAAATTATTGGTTCAATTTATCGATACATCCCAAACTGTCATTCTATCACTTTTACTATCTTCTAAAAAGTAAAATATATTGGCCGCCTTAACTATTTAATTGTATTACATTCATACGTTTTGTTATTAATCTATTTAAAATAGTAATAGAAATCAATCATGTGTTGTTCACGTGCTTCAATTAAATGTTTTTATATCTAAAATATCATTATTTTTTGTGAAAAATAAGTTAATACTCCGTATACAAACTTATGCATCTATTGTTACTAAGTTTTATATAGAGCGTTAACTTATTTTGTATAAAAAAATAAAATATATTTTGACATAAAGACATATAATTAAAGACATTGACAATATATGATCGATTTTTATTAATATTTCATATGAATTAGGAATGAAAGAGGCTGTAGTGATACAATTAAATAGTCAAGGGGGTCAATATGATTTATTTTTTAAATAATGGAGTGAAAGTGACAAAAGACTATAGTTTAGGAGTGTCTGAGAAATTAAGCCTAATTTTTTTCAATCATGCAATGCTTCTCCTTTCACATAAAGTAGATTTTACTGTATTTAATATGTGTGAAATTCAAATTTTATATAAGAGAAGGAGCATTGAACATTGAATAATTTCTCGTTCACACCTATAAATTTGGCATTAGATAATTAATTTTTGCACGTATATTTTTATTTCTTATGAACAATTAAACAAATATTTATTCAATCTTTTGTGATTTTCTAATTCATAAGACATAAATAGATTTTACTTTGTTTCCTATAGTTTCCGTTCTTTTTATTATTATTAAATTAAAAAA
>CM018915.1:16043429-16048429 GCA_009663005.1 Actinidia chinensis | reverse complement strand
TGGGTATCAGAGCCATAGGCTCGAACATTTGAGACCTTGGGGCGACTTACGAGTATCGGGCTTAAAAACCCATTACATTTACCTCTATGAAAATCAGTTTTCTCATTATTGTGTGCTGTGTGACATTCAGGACATTGCGATTTTAGTAGCATTCATTGCACACTGGAGCATTGGTTGAGTTTATTTCCGTGTATTGTTGGGACTAATGTTGGAGTGCTTTGACCTCATGTGATCATTTGAATTGACGTACTTTGGTTCTTAGATTTCTATTAGAATCGCCTCGCGGGGAGAAAGCCTAGGCGAGGTAGAGGCTACCAAATCTGGCTAGAGGGCCTAGAGGCCGTGGTGAGATACGAGGGTACAAGATGAGGGTTTACAAAATATGACAGTGTGTTTCCCGCAAAATGAAAAAGAAGTAATTTGGCAACGTGTCAGGATAGGGCTCGGTCCGAGTGGACGAATTGACTTCTAATTTGATGAATTGAGTGCGATGAGAGAACCCACCACTATTTCTTTTTTTATCTCGATGTGAGAATTTCACAATTTTCTCAGATAACATAGGAACCGCAAGTAAGAAAACTATAATAAAGAGTGGGCCATGGAGGTCCAAACTTAACAATTATGTGTCTTAAAAACTTGGAGGAGACCAAGCATTCAGATAAATACTACATGGGCTTAAACTCAATTTAAGCAAAATTAAGCCGACCAACACTAAAAAGTTAGCATGCAATTTTAAAATTTCAATCTCAAAACGGAAATTATCCAACAAAAATGACAGATATATCCCTCATAAAATTCCCAAAACCCAACCCACCATGAATTGCATATGTCCTCTTTCACTCTCTCACAACAACAATATTAGGTCATTTTCGTCAATGCAACAATTGAAAGTGGTCAAAACCTTAAAACCCAAAACATCAAACAAACTAACAAAGCCAAAAGGCCCAAAACACAAAAGGATAAACTACACTTTACATTCCTTTAATTTTACTAAAATATCATTTTGATCCTAAAACTCCCAGATTTTAGTAAAGTGACAAGTGTGTAAAGTGTAATTTACCACAAAAAACTAAAAAACAAATACCACTGTTTTTGTTGTGGTTCTCTATCGACTATCGTTGATTCGCTGTCTAGAAGCCATGGATCATCTCGGAGCACTTGTTCTTGACCCAACGAAGCCCGCTCCTAATCGAAGCCTTAACCCTCCCTTCAAAGGTATAAACTTTATACTTCGCTATTCGCTTCCGTCTCTTCATCTCCGGATCGGTGAATCCCCACGGCTTCGCCGCCGCCGCCGAGCTCTGACTCAGATGCGCCACCTGAGGCGGAACCGGAGGCAGATCGAGCGGTGAGTGAGTCGGACTCGTCGTGTACACCTAGTTTGTGGCGCCGAAACTCTTTCCACTCACAATCTCCACCCTCCGGTCGCCGCCTCAACCATTCCCGAAACTCGGTCTGAACTCGTCCATGCTCCGCCACAAGAGAGATCACAGTAGAGAAATCTGAAGGCAATGGCCTTGGGTTTATGATTGAGCCTTAGGCCTCGTTTGTTTGCCGGACTGGACAAGGAGTCTCCGGACTAATAGCCTCCAGATTACTTGGCTCCGAATAATATCGGACTACTTGGCCCCAGATATATCGTGTAGCCGTTTGTTTTATTCCGGACAAAACTCTAGATAAGTGGTAGTCCAGTCTTAATCCCAATGTGCGTTTGCTAAACAATCGAACTGGACAATGAAGGAAATGACCAACAACCCCTTCACATTATAAGTTTTATTTATTTTTGGATATACGCTTTCTTTTTTTAAAAATTAAAACCGGTTTTTTTCGTTCTTAAAAAATAGTTTTTTAAAAATATTTAATAAAATATATAAAAAACTAATTTTAAAATATATATTTTGATTGAAAATAATTTTCAGAAAATATAATAGTTTTTTTTTCCTTTGATCGTATTATTAATATTTTTTTACTAATATTAAATAATAATTTTTTAATAGTAGTGATATTTTTATTAACTATTTTTAATTAAATTTTTAAAGTTTTTTATTTTCTCTTAATGAGATAAGACTGAAAATGTAAATTTTTTTTTTTTAATGTAATTTTTGAAAATAATTTGTAAAAATATTATTTTTGCAAAAACATATTATTTTTTAAAAAAATATCTTAATTTTTTATAATAAAAATTGTTATATTTTTTAAAATGTTCTCAATAAATATATCTTTCAAATTATTTTTTGTTAATAATTTGTTTGTTTGATTAAATATTTTTTAAAAATATTTTTTTCGAAAACGTTGTTAATTTTCAAAAAAAAACTTGTTTATCCAAAAAGAAACTGATAAAAAAATTAATTTAATAAAAAACAAATTTATTTAAAATATTAATAAAAAAAACAAGAAAATAAAAGGACACAAAAACAAAAGACGATGAGGCGATAGTATAGGGGGAGATGGGATAGAGGTATCGAGATAATGAGAAAGGAGAATTATTCAATGTGTAAGGGCAATTAGTATTTTACTATTATTCGACTTAGGGATGGCAATTTGCCCCGCCCCGCTCCGATCCCCCCCCGATTGGGGTGAAGTTTCAGGGATTTTTCGGGGATCGTGGCGGGGATCGGGGATTAAAAAATAAAAAAAACAAAAAAATCGGGGGCGGGGCGGGGACGGTAAAATTGTATACCCCCCGCCCCGATCCCCGAAAATTTACCCCCGAAAATTTAAAATTAAAAATAAATAATTTTAATCCAAGTGAAAGGGTTGCAAAGTGGAAATACCCTAAAATTGTGATTGATTTATGGTTTATTTTGAATTTTAAATTTGATTTTGAGTTTCAAAATTGTCTAATTTTTGATTTTGAGTTTCACATTTTGGGTTGTTATGGTTAATTTAGGTTGTGATTGATTTTTAAATTTTTTGGCTTAGGATTTTGTGGTTGTTAGAGGTTTGTTGTATTTGTGGTGTTTTCAATTCGGGGATCGAATTCGGGGCGGGGATCCCCGGTCCCCGTTCGGGGCGGGGATCGGGGTTACAACAAAATCCCCGCCGGGGATCGGGGCTTAAAAAAATTTTGGGGATCGGGAATGGGGACACCAACCTCCGGCCCCGCCCCGCCCCGTTGCCATCCCTAGTTCGACTTTGGCTTAGTCCGAGGACAACTAGTCCAACTCTCCCCCGGGCAGGATAGTCCCATGTATGGGAGACTATTTGTCCGGTCGGACTATTTGTCCGGAGTCAATTTTTGTAAACAAACACGGGACTGGACTGGACTCGTTGTCCAGTCCGACCTAGTCCGGTGAAACAAACATGGCCTTAGGGTTTTCAGATATACGTACAGAAATTGTGTGTAAAATAGTGCAAAACAAAATAAAATAATGTTATTACTCCACCAACCGCCAGTCGCCGCGCGGATTGCTGCGTCGTGGTGGTGGTAGTGGTGGTCTCAGCACTCGATGTTACTTAACTTTTTCTGCTCTTTTCCCCAAAAGTAGTGTTCAGACGGGATTGCCACGGGCTCGCCTACGTGGCGTGCCCACATTTACCCATTTAGAATGGATGGGACAATCTTTTTTTAAGTGAGTCCCACCCCTAAATAGGTGGATGTGAGCGCACCACGTAGGTGAGCCCGTGATAATACTACGGGCTCGAACCCGTCTGAACACTACTCTTTCCCAAACAAATAACAGAGTAAATTACAAAAACAAATAACAGAGTAAATTACAACAACTTCGCTTGAGGTTAGCCTGTAATATATATAACCCCTGACCTTTGAAGAATTACAATGACCTTCCATAAAGTTTGAAGTTGCAGTTTAGAAAACCCTTCCGTTAGTCAACTGTTAAGTTAGAAAGAGAGAGAGGGGGAGAGAGAGGAGAGGAACCCATCACTATTGCAACTCGTTGTCGATCCCTCGCCATTCACTCTGGCTCACCGTCGCTTGCTGACCATCACTCACTCGCTATTCATGGTTAGTTCATCTTTGGATTTGAGTGTTGTTGATTTATTAAAAGAAGCGATCTAGTTTTGGAGGTTTTATTGATCTAGGTGGGTTAGGGTTTATTGATTTTAGGGTTTCGCAATGTTGATTTGGGGGTTTATGGTTAATGGAGGTGGTTGGGTGGACAGTAATTGTGGTGTTGGATGGTAGTGGTTAACAGAGGTGATGGTTGTTGTGGTGGTGATTAATGAAGGGCATTAAAGGAATTTAGTCATTTATGTGAGGGCATTAAAGGAATTTTGGATTGCTATTCCTTAGTTATCCGATAAAGACTGACAAGAGAGTTTAGTACGATTTCTTAGAGATCATTGTAATTTGCCCTTGAAATCTATAGGTTATTTGAAATTAAAAGTCAAATAATATTAAAATACAACTTTTAAAAATTATTAATACCTTATGAAGAAAGTAAAAGTTATATCAAAATATTTAATATGCAAAAAAAAAATAATAAAATGGCATTAAATAAGCTACAACAAACTCTATTTATTTATATATGTATATATGAATAAATAGAATTGGAATTATCAGAGGTAGGGGTGCACAAAAGACCCGTCGGATCTGAGAACCGAACTGAACTGACCTCATTAGTTCGGTTCAGTTTGGTTCTACTATGCCTTTGTTCGGTTCTAGGTCTGAAAATCTTAGATCTGATTGGTTCGGTTCTCGAGTCTACAATTATTTTTTACCCAAAATCGACTCGAGAACCGAACCAAACTGAATCGAGAATCGAAGTCTAGAACCAAACTAGAACCGATTCTATAGATATACAGTACACTCACCACACTAGATTATTACCCACCCCCCCCCCCCAAAAAAAAACAAAGAACTGAATCGAATCGGAGTCGAGCAGTTCGTTTTGGTTCTGGGTCTGACTCAGACCCGACCCGACATGCACACCCTTAATCAGAGGTAGGGATGTGCATGAGTCGGGTCAATTCGGTTCGGTTCTATAACAGACCCATAATTGACCCGATCTTGATCCGTTCTTTATTTTTGGACTTAGAAC
>CM018915.1:16003429-16005929 GCA_009663005.1 Actinidia chinensis | reverse complement strand
AATACTGAATACTGTTTCAGATTTACTATTATAAACAATTTTATATGTGTATATAATATGACTCACTAACAAATAATTAAACATAATATAACTCATCATGTAAGATAAATAATACACAAAAGAAACTTTAAAATACCATACTTTAATCTTAAGTGGGTGAAAAAAATTAAGTAAAGTGCAGAAAATGGTTGGTGGTAGTCTTAAGGAGCCGTGGGCCATGTATTTTAGTAATTAAGGGAGTATAGAGAAAATAAATAAAAGTTTCTACTTTTATACTTGTGTTAACTCTTTCAAAGTGTTGGTTTAAGAAAAATAGACAATTTGACATTTGAATTAGAGTATAAGAGTTTAATTATACCATTTTAAAATAAAGAAGTGAAACATGAAACTAAGAGTAAAGTGATTTCCAATACCCTATACTTGCTAGTATTGACTGGTACCAATCCACATCATCGTTAGTGTGGGGTTGTTGTTATACGAAGAGAGGAGAGAAAATCGAGGATAGACATCCGCGGCGGTCCTACGGCTGCGTAGGTAGCTCTAACCTTCTGAGCGACTGACCTGTGGTGCCTTGCCTATGAGCACAAGAACCGTGAGGACGGCCGCCGGAGCTGTTTTTGGAAAGCGGCTCTCCGACAGTTAAGTTAGACGTCTGGGATCTTAGAGAGAGAAAGTCACTGTATTTTTTTTAGAGTAAGTTTGCACATACCTCCGTGAGAACAATAGTGTTCTCCCTTATAACTTGCTCAGCATGTGGCTCGACGCCTTCTGTGTCAGTGATCGGGTGGCTGCCCCGACCATGCCTCTATGGTGTGGCTGGTAGCTTATCGTCAATTGCCGATGTCTCTATCTAGGCATGGGGGCTATCAGAAGGTTCTCTGCCGTGCAAATCCCTTTCTGTTCCGTCATCCCTTGGGATTATGGCCGGTTGTTGCCCGTTGTCCAAGCTTTCAGCGTAGTTATTGTCCCAAGCTTGCTAAGCAGCGGCGCTTCGGGAGTAACGATGGCCTTAGCTCAGGAGGGCATTCATCTGTAGTGGTGATTGCTCCGAGTTTCGGCACAGAGGGTCTCCGAGCTCGTTCCGTAGCGAAGGTTGGTCGAGACCTCTGCCCTAGCAAGGCCAGTGTCTAATGGTGTTCGCACCGAGCTCTGGTGTAGGGAATCATCGAGCTCACTCTGTAGCGACAGTTGGTCGGAGATTCCTACCCTAATAAGGTCGGGTTACGTCATTTTATAATTTTTTCCCTTACAGCTAGTATCCGCCGTTATTCAAAACTTTCGACCAAATTGGAGCCCCTTCCATTAAAAAATCACCTATAATTTTACTAATGAGCTATAGAGCCAACATGGTATTGTTGATGCTAGCCATCCTGAGAGACGGACACCATCGACAACAACGCCAACACACAAATACAAACAAAAGTGATTCACCATTTTTATATTATAGATAAAATAATATAAAAAACAATAACTTAGCTCTCTCTCGCTTTTCCTCCCACTCTCGTTCCGTGAATCTATAACTTAGGTATCACACATTGTACTCATCTAGGTAATTTTTTAAGAAAAACGTGATGCAATAATGTGATTAAGAATTTTGATTAACTTAATCTTTTTCATAAACAAGTTTTTATAAGTAGTGTGTATTACAAGATGAATAACTCAAATTAGTAAATGCCTCTAGAATAAGCTTGTAATCCACTAAATCTTGAAGATTAGAAGCCTTCGGTGCTTATCAATATATATTTTTGGGGGGTTGGTTGGTTGGTTGGGGTGGACACATCTTCTTTGTAATCCAGTTTTTTTGTACTACATAGGGGTTAACTTGAGCATTTTTGAGTTATTTTGATAATTCAAACTGTTGATACTGTAAATTTCATCATTAACATTAATAGTGAAAAAAATCATATTGATTGAATGTAAATTAATATTTGTTTAGTAATGTTTTATAAATAATAATTGTGTGTGACACAAATTATTATACTTACTTATTTTTAAATAAATTGATATAATCGATTATTGATTTATACCCGATAACGTATTTTTTTTATAGAATTTAACTTTTCAACGAAATATACAATATAAACGAATTGTATCGTCAAAATAAACACAAAATAGAATCCGAACTGCACTTTTGCATTTCAGTGCTGTGTACTTTTTTGGTGGGTAGTCCTGGCAGATTGTGGGTGGGTCGAATCCTTTCGGGGCCTTTTGGATTTGGTCCGACCCACTGGAATGTAATTATCAAAGGCCAGGCTGGAGAGGAGGGGCGTAGGACGTACGGGCTGGTAAGTATCAATACTTTTCACAAAGAAAAAGAGAGCAAACTGTAAAGAAGTAATTGTACGTATAAAAGTCGGTGAATTTTAGAATAAATTAAACTGACACACCCTGCATTTCAATGCTGCTCCACCATCAATCCCTTTATTTCTTAAATATTACTCATGTCCCCAGCCAGAAAACATTGTTACACTATGTCTGAAGTTACCATAATGCCCTTGTT
>CM018915.1:15988429-15995929 GCA_009663005.1 Actinidia chinensis | reverse complement strand
GAAGAGAGAACATCAAGAAGGGAGGAAAACGTCCCAGACACGAGTAGAAACTCAAACCACCATAGCTTTATACTAGCTAATGCAACTTAAAGGAAAAAAAAAAGTAAAATATTTATATTAAGAGTATTTAAAAAATAAAATTAAATTTTAAGTATATTTTGATTAGGAATACTTAAAAAATTATATTACTGAGTAATGTTTTGAAAATTAAACCTTTGAATGACTGGAAAAGTGATTGGGTGGATGATTCACTAGTTCAATTATCGGGTCAAACCATAATCGAACGATAACGTCATTGTTGCCCAGATAATCAACCCTAGAGGGGGGGTGAATAGGGTTGTTTGGACTTTTCTTTTAATAAAAAATTATACTGAATTAAAAGTTTAGAGAAGCAGTATATGCAAAAATATAATGAGGCACAATAATAAAGAGAGAGAGAGAGATTCAACTCGGCGATTTATAGTGGTTCGGTCTACCTGACCTCGTCCACGTCCCCAAGCACCCACTTGAGATTTCAATCCACTAATCCAAACTCCTTAACGGTGGAGTTCAACATTTACACGCCAGAGCACACCAGCTCTTCTTCACAAGGTGGACATTTCCTCCACCTCACAAGGCACACCAACCCTCTGATACATCCCTGTTGATCGGATTTGAGATTCTCTCACAATACCAATTCTCCTTTTTGAGAAGATATACAAAATGAAGCTTTTAGAATGATCTCTCTCCCTGAACGCTTGTACAATTAAAACTTGAAAGGCTCACAGAAATGAAGGAAGTATGCTCTGAGTTCTAAGTTTTTTTTCTCACTTGATTTCTTTTTAGAAATAAAAGCTAAAGAATTTATTTTCTAGGCCTTAAAGAATATAACCTTGGAGGGAATTTGGAAATTTGCTAGCCATTTTTAAATTTGAAATCACATTTTAAAGTCAGAAATTGTTTGGCATCCAATTTTAAAGTTGCAACTACATTTTCAAAGTCAGAATTCTTTCTACAATTTTTCAAAGTTGCAACCACATTTCAAGTCAGAAATTATTGGCTAACCAATTTTTCAACTTGGAATCAAATTTTCAAAGTCAAAATTTTGCTAACCATTTTTTAACTTGGAAATCAATTTTCAAAGTCAGAAATTGTTGTTAACCAATTTTTCCAACGTGGAATCAAATTTTCAAAGTCATAATTGTTTGCTAGCCAATTTTTAAACTTGGTAAATCAATTTTCAAAATCCAAAATTATTACGAGCTCATTTTTTAAAATTATAATTAAATTTTCAAAGATAAGAATTAATTGCTAGCACATTTTTTAAGAACTTTAAATTTTAATGCTTTTTGTATTTTTAAAATGCAAAGTATTAAGGTCATTTTAGAGCCTCAAGATTTAACCGTAAAGATTTACAAAAATACCCTATGAAAATTCTTCATTTTTTGAGATATTCAGTGCTTGAAGTCTTCTTGCTTTGCAGTCCAAATATCTTTGATTGTTTTTGCTCCTTGAGAATATGTACTTAGAATATTTTTCTTGCAACTATCATACTTGAATAATTACCTTAAAGCAATAAGATAGAAGTTGTTATCATCAAAATATTTGCAACAAATCGGATTGCTCCATAGGGCTAACAATCTCTCCCTTTTTGATGATGGACAAATTATGATATAAAAATTTAGCAATTGTGGTATAACTATTACTGATCAAACCATATTAAATCACTGAGATAATCATTTTTTATTTTTAGCTCATTATATGAATAACAAATTTTTGTAGATCCTTATTTCTCCCCCTTTTGACATCAACAAAAAGGTTATAATGTATAAGCTCCCCCTGCGAAGATGCTCCACCTTTCATGATTGAAGTATATCTAATGATAAATATGATTGAAAGCTTACTAAATATGAACATTGAATCTAGGAAGGTGAGACAAGCAATACAGGAAAGGTATGGAGTTAGACACCCGGATCAGTTGTGCTTTCTTTCTGTCACAGATTATTATCATGAGAAAGAATCCATGTTGACATGAGAGAAGGATACTTCATCTTGAGAAGCATGATCAAGAATAATCTTGCTTCTTAGATGAATGATCAAGAATAGTCTTGTTCTGTGATTGATGAATCAAGTTGTGATATTGCATCTTTCTTTACTTTAGAATTTAGACGTATGAATTTGGTTGCGATGCTAATATTTCTTCTTAAGAAGTGATGATAGGCTGAAACTAGGAAGGAAAGATTTAGCTTTCAGAGTATGAAGGATTGAGAACAGAAATATGTGCTTGGCAAGACAAAGACAAGTGAATTTATAGCTGAGATTTGACAGGAATAGGTGCGAGTGACGCATGTGATTGCGCCTGTGATCTTTTTTTTTTGACCAAAAAAAAATTTAATAAAAATAAAAAAATCGGCAATTTAAAGATTTGTCAGTAGTAGGTGCGGCTGTGCCAGAAGGACGGACGGTGAGGCCATATTTTGTCCAAAAAAAAAAATCTCTTTCATAGATCCCAAAATAGTTCTCTTCTTCGTTCTCTTTTCGGTCTTTGAAAAATTAATTTCATTTATTGATACCAGTTTCTTCCTAGTTTTAAAAATGGCCTTCTTATTCTTCTCAAAAATTTGATATGAAGCTGTGCCTAAGTACAATTAGAAATCGGTGTAATCCCATTATCTTAAAAAGGTTCCTCTCATGATGTGGCTCTATATGGTGGGATGATGCAGTTGTGCATCCAGTAGCGAGAGGGATCATTAATCACAAGATGAAACAAGTATTGGGCAAATAGGACTGATGTTGAAGCCATTAATGACTCCATGGCACTCCGTATTCAATGTGCTTCTTATGTTTCAAATAGGCTAGACGTCTGCAAGTTCGAGGGATGAAGTTCAAAGAGCTAAGGACTCAAGTTGAGTTTTGCAACGAAGGAATAGAAGGGTCTTCAACAGAGAATAAAGAGCGGGGGGGGGGGGGATGAAGAAACTTGTAGGATTTATATGCAAATGATTGAGGAAAGAAATATTCAGAAACTGGAGATGAACCACTAACCGTCTTCGGGAGCCACAAGAGAGTCTCTTGGCTGAAGTCCAGAAAAATCTTAAGTTTCTCGACCAGAAGATTAAACAAGGTATTGATCAGAATAGTAAAATTATTTATTAAATAAATAAAATAAAATAAAATATTAGCAATATCTGTAGGTCTACACATACCAAGTCTCGACGAATGGTGCAGAAACGGTCCTCTTGAAGTGGTTTGTGAAGATGTCACCCCATTGAAAATCAGTACTTTAAAACTCAGTTCTACACTCCTTTTTGAAATGGTCAACGAATAAAGTGAGGTCTAATTTCAATATGTTTTGTTAGTGAGTGAAGAATATGATTTTTAGAAATTATTTATAGCACTAGTATTATCACATCAATAGGTATATGATCAACTTTAATTAAATCTTCAAGGTGGCTTCATGTAAAGAACTTGAGCACAACAACTGCCTGCAGCAATCTATTCATGCTTACAGTGGAAAGAGCGAAATGAATTTGCTTCTTGCTAAACCAAGAAACAAGTGAGTGTCCTAGAAGTGATACGTGCCGCTTGTACTCTTGCGTCATTTTGCAACAGCAAAAATCTGCATTGAATAATTACTAAATCCAATGAGGTGAATTAGGATACATAAACCTAGATCTATGGTGCCACGTAAATAATCGAAAATTCTTTAAACGGCAAATTAGATGTGATTCTTTGGAACATGATTGAAAATCTAGCAATAAGCATACACTAAACATGATATCTGGCCTACTGGCCGTTAAATATAGTAAACTACCAATCATTCCTCTATATTGTTTAATATCAACGTTTTTTCATTCATTGGGGTTGCATAAATTTTTGAATTTTATATCCTAAATTTCTTGAGAAGATCTTTTATATATTTATTGGTTTGATTAAGATCCTTTTAGTTTGCTTAATTTGAAGACCCAAGAAGAAATTTAAGTTCACCCATCATGCTCATTTCAATTCTTTTTTCATAATTTTTAAAGAATCACTACCATATTCTCATATGTTGATCCAAAAATAGATATCATCAACATATATTTGGCACAATAAGTAAGAATCATCATTTTTTAGTTTTGATAATAAGGTAGTGTCAATTTATGTCCTCTTGTAAAACCCTTTTCCAAAAAAATCACTTAGTTTTTCATACCATGCTCTTGGGGCTTGTTCAAACCATACAAAGCTTGGTCGAATTTGAACATGATTTGAAAATTCGTGATTTTCAAAATCGGTGTTGTTCACAACATAACTTCTTCAGAAATGACACATTTACAAATGCAACTTTTTGACATCCATTTGAAATACTTTGAAAATCTTTATAGAAGCAAAAGCTAATAGATTCTATAGCTTCAAGTCGAGCTACGGGGGCCAAATGTTTTCTTCATAGTCAATTTCTTCTCTTGGTTGAAACGCTTGGTCTACTAATCTTAACTTTATTTCCTAATGATAATGCCATTTTCCATCTTTTTTATTACGAAAAATTCATTTTGTTCCAATAACTGACTGATGTGTAGGTCTAGGAACCAATGTCCAAACTTTGTTCCTCTCCATATGGTTAAGCTCTTTCTTCCATGGCCATTACCAAAACTCATCATTTCAGCTTCTCAATATCTTAGGCTCAATTTCTGAAACAAAGCCATGTGTATTACACACTTTTAAGTGAATACCGTGTATTACACCTTTTGAGGGGTCCACCTAGAATTTGATCAAAAGGTGAGCTTTAACAATTCTACCCATTTAGGAAATTGTTGCTCTTTGTTCAAGATGAGATGCATTTTTTTATAACTTTCCTTATTTATTGAGTCTTGAGAGATTTGATCTTTTGGATTAATATTATTATCATTATTTTCTGTAGCATTAATATCATCATCATTCTCATCAATGTTCTTAGTGTTTAAAAGAATCAACTTCTCAAATGCAACATGTATAGACTCTTCAATAGTTAAAGTTCTTTTGTTTAGACTCTATAAGCTTTGCATTATTAGAATATCCAAGAAATATGTTTTTACAATTTATCATCAAATTACCCAAATTATCTTTGTCATTTAGAATAAGCATTTACAACCAAATACTTTGAAATAACCAATCTTGGGTGTTCTTCCTGTTCCAAAGTGCTCGTAAGGATCTTTTCAAGTTTTGATCTAATGACTACACGATTTATAATAGAACAAGCTGTATTTACAGCTTTAGCCCAAAAAATACCTTAGGTAAATTATGTTATTTAACAGGTTCTAGCCATTCTTGAAGAGATCTATTTTTATGTTCAACAAACCCATTTTGTTGAGATGTTCTAGGTGCAGAGAAGTGTGTGACAAAACCGTGATCATCGCAATAGTTTCAATATCTTGATTAGCAAATTCTCATTACCTCTATCACTACGAATATTAGTGATTAGTCTGCAACTTATTCATTTTGTGCCCTTTTTATAAAATTTTGCAACTGCAATGTTTTTTTTTTTCTGTGCTTTCATTTTGATGAGTGAGGAATAATACCCATGTAAAACGTGAAAAAAATCATCAACAATTACAAATGTTTAAATTTTCCACCAAGACTTGCAACCCGACTGGGACCAAACAATTCATATGCAGCAG
This sequence comes from Actinidia chinensis, assembly GCA_009663005.1. NCBI lineage: Eukaryota > Viridiplantae > Streptophyta > Magnoliopsida > Ericales > Actinidiaceae > Actinidia > Actinidia chinensis. The sequence goes on along the minus strand of CM018915.1, from coordinate 15,990,317 downwards.
TTGAAGTGGGGTCTAGATGTGAAATTATTTCTTCTTTGAAAAGATGTTTTTATGTTTGCTTCCAGTTGACATGCATCACAACTTTTTTATCTTTAACAAACTTGATTTTAGGTAAACCTTTAACTAAAATCTGCTTATCCAATTTAGGAAGTAATCCTGCTTAGCATGTCCGAATCTTCGATGGCCAGAACCAGCTATTTTTTCTTTATAAAGCAAGACATGTAACCTCTTGCCTAACTGACTATCAAGTCAAAGGTGTATACATTTTCATGTCTAGATGCACTAAATAGGTTTTATCATTAAGAGCATGCGTAACTATGCTTGATTTTTTTATCAATATAACCTTATAATGTTTTATCACATAAATGGCTTCTACTTATTAGATTATGCTTAAGGCCCATCACAAGTAAAATATTTTTTAATGCAAGAATGAGAGCAATTTTCATATTTCCAACCCAATAATTTTACCTCTTAGTTATCACCAAATGTGTACAAATCCTCCATCCTTGGATTGAAAGATGAAAGTTTTTGGACTTGTCTCCCGTCATATGTCTGGCAGCCTGTCCATGACCATTTGTTCGAGCCTTCTATATGACTTTTTTAATGCTACCTACAAATAACTCAATAACTCTTTTTGGGCCCAATTTCTTGGGTCCGATGGCAGTTTTAAGTACATTTTTTATTTTGGTACCCAAACCTTATGAGTATTCAATGTTTTTAGGATTTAATCCCTTATATTTACTTGAAAAAGTTTTTCTTCTAGGACAAGACATCTATATATGTCCATTTCTTCCACAGACTGCAGTAGTTGAATGAAGAATTTAGCATGATTTTTTATCAAAATTTTTTATAAATATTTATTTATTCTAGGGGCATATCTAACCTTCCTTATGGAACGACACACCTTTTGTCTTCCAAGTGGCATATCTTAATTTTCTTTGCCCATTTACATTTTTGCTAAGTTTTTGTTTAAGTCTTTAATGGTTTCTTTTGCCTGGTATTTTCTTCTTCTAGATCATTGACGACTTAATCTTGAGGTGCAGATTATTGTTATTTGTGAGTAAATTTTTATTTTTTATTTTTCAAATAACTATCTCATTCAAAATTCAGTTTCTTTCTTTTTTAAGAGTTATGTATTTAGCATGTATTTTTATAGTGTTTTTCACATAACTCATCATAAACAATCTTGAAGTTATTCATAAGAAGGTAATTCAATCATCATATTAAAAGATTTACCTCATCTCCTTTTGCCATGAGGCAAAATTAGCCATCTCAATTTTCGCATCCTCCTCTTGTTCGATTCGCTTCCTTCTAATCATCCCACAGGTTACCTTTAGCTTTTCTTTTGAATTTATTTCCTTCCTTCTTAAGGCGAGGGCAATTTGATTTAATAATGTCCCAGGCTTGTGGCCTTGAGGCCAGTTGGAGGATCCTTTTTTTACTTGTTCGGCCGTAAGGAGTCGGCTTCGTATTTGAATGTTTCCTCCTTTCTCAATAAACCTTTTGAATCGTTTGTGAGAAGTGTCATTTCTTTAAATCGTCGTCACTTTTCCGTTCCTCTTCTTCTTCCTCACTTTCTTGATGAGAGGATTTGATTGGCGAGACTTTTTTGGGCTTTATTTTTCTTTTCTCGTCCCCTTCAAAACATATCTCTGGGTCATGAGTGAACCCAAAAGTTTCATCAAGACCATCGTTGTGAGATCTTTAGCTTCTTCAATAGCTGTGGACTTTTGGCATCCCAATGTCTTGCATGTCCTAAAGAATTTTTTCTCTCACATTTGTTCCACATTAGTATAACATTTTCCGAGATTTAATGAGTTTAATAATATTAGTAATCCCTAGTAACATTTTCAGATATAGATTCTTCAGATTTCATACAAATAATTCA
>CM018915.1:15913517-15933517 GCA_009663005.1 Actinidia chinensis | reverse complement strand
CAGACCTAGCTTGATTCTTCAGCTTTGTAGTGTCTCGCAGAGACCCATGAGAGAAATGAGCTCTAGTCCTGGGTTGTGTTTTAGAATTGTGCATCGCATGAGGAATTAATTCTACGGGTGACGGAAGACAACATAATCCTACGGTTGATGGATTGTGATCTCTCCATAGATCTTATCCCCACTCACACAAGAAGGTACATATTTGAGCAGTGAGAATCGGAGGATACAAAACAAACCTGACTGTGCTTTTGTAAAAAATCAATCTGGGCCATTAACTATCTTGGAAATTTTAGAAGTTGAATAGCTGGAATTACGGCACTTGAATGAAATCGCTTTAATGGCTGGAACTCTTCTTGCAAGGTGAGTCCTTTGCTGCTCCGTCAACTCACACAACCTGAGAATCAGAGGAACTACCAAACAGATCGACAGGAAATAAAGGCTCAAACTAAGAATCAAAACAAAAACCTATCAAGAACTAAATAACATTAGTAAAAACATGGAAATCTAGAGAGAGGGGAAAAGAAGTACCGGTGACAGTGATCTTGAGACAGAGGGAACAACAACGGTTTAGTTTTGAGATAGCTCCGTGGCGGCGTTTATTGTCTTCAAAATCACATACAATTATACACCTTGCATTCTTAAAAATGAAAAACAAAAACAAAATAAAATCTTTGTTCAAAAGTATGTAATCCTTAATGTTGATTTATGACAATTTTGCCTCCATTAACCTATGCTTTTGTTATGCTAAATGGATCGTTGATCACAAACAAATGTAATTAAAATAATACAAAGAAAACAAAATGCAGGTGATATACTTGGGAGATAACTCCAATCTGTGAAGAACAAATGTAACGCCAATACACCTAACAGTCCACTTTAGTATTTGAAACAATAAACAAATTGTTGTTACACGTAGTTCCTCATCTTAATGAAGTCTAATAATTGACAGGGTTCTCAAATTTAAAAAAAAAAAAAAACAGCAAATGGAATCATACCCCCAGAAGGAATTTCTAATCAAACCTCCACAATCAACAAATCATACCCGCAAGCAAAAAAAAGTAAAATTAGTTGATTATAGCATTGCTAAAAGAAAAGGAATTTTTTATCAAATCCCAAATTTTCAGACTGCCATGCCTAGTTGCGTGGCCCGTCCGGGGCCCCCCCCCAATCTCTTGAATCAAGCAGAATTTAAAGTAGTTAAAGATGCTGTAGAAGAAAACTATGATTTCAATTCAAACTGATGAATAGTGATGGGAACTAACCTCTATGACTAGATCTACATCTTTAAAGCTATCATAGCAGAGAACACCATTGAGAAGAGAAAGTTCTCTTGTGTCATTTTTCCTTTCTTGACGTGACTCAGTAAATTAGATGACGAGAAAGATAACGGTTACAACAATTAAAATTTCAAATTTTAAGTGATCATATCAAGCAAAAGTGTCTGTTTGATCACTTTTAACTCTGCCAATTCCAAGCCAAAGAAGATTCTCATTTACTTCTTTTAAACTGCATGGCACTTAGGATCAACAGGGTTGCTATTTCCAGAGCCCATTAATCCCCCTCCAACAATAACTCAATCTTCTTTACTTTCCTAGGTATCAAGCCCAATCAGTTATCCAAATAATCAATTAACAGCTTGCACTTTATAATACAGACATGCAAAATGCAAAGATGGAAAGGAAGGGCAAGTCCTTGGAAGAATATGAAATTTTACAAAGCTATTGAATATTTACTATAAAGAAGTACAGACAAATGAGCATTACAAGCAAAACATAGTTTTAAAAAATTTTCATCGAAAGAGCCTGTCATCTTGTAATTGAAACAACGTTCAGATCAGACTCAGAATAGACCAATAGCATGACTTGCCGATTGTCAGGAGGGCAATGATTGCAGCAGGACTATTGGAACGGAGTTTTTGACCTAAAAGCACTCCTTACTTTTGAACTTAATGTCAAGACTCTCTTTAAAAGAACTTTAATCCGAAAATAACAAGATTACCTTGGATTAGGGTTTTTAATTTTTCTTTCAATGCACTAATAAAAAAATAATATCTCTTTTAAAAAAATGATAACAAAATTAATTTTAAGTGTTAGATTAGAAGCATTTACAAAATAAAATCTTTAGATATTTTTTTAAAAAAAAATTTGACACTAGAGTTTTATTTTGGAAGTACATTTTCATAGACTATAAAAAGCAAAATATTAGATAAATTCTTTTTTAAAAATTACTGTTGATGCAAAATAAAAATGGAGTAGTTTTACAAATAAATGTGTTTGACAAAAAAAAACAGACTACTTATTTATTTTCAATGGATCTATTGAAAAAGATTTGTGAGAGGCCCTAAATCAAAGGGCAAATTTGTCAATTTTGCCACAAAAATTAGCTCTGGGAGAAATCTTGATCTTAGTTTCAAAAGTCGTGATGTTCTATTTCTGAAACTACAAGACAGGCTTTAGTTGTCAAAAATCTCAAGGGAGGTCAGTTTGAAGTTATCCAAAATAAATGTATCATGAATGGCAAGGGAAAAACTAATAACAATAACACAATAACACATTTAAGGATGATTGGAGTTGGGAGAGGATACTTGAACAACACAAAAAGTAGTTTTCTTATGATAATATAAAAAAAAATAATATGGATCAGTAGTTACCACTTTAAATGGACAATATAGAGGACAAGAATAGATTAAATTATTGACCTAAGAGATTGATCTATACCGGAACATCAATCACTTGGGGACGCTTCAGTTACATTTTTAATTTGTTTTTTTTCAATATTGCCAACATAGAACCCAACAAGGGCGGAAAACATAGAATCAAACACATGCACACTGGAGGGATAGAATTGTAGTATTATGACCGCTTTGCTTGTAATTTCTTTCATTTAGTGGGATCAGAGGTTGAAATCTATCTTTTGTCCAATAATTCTAGATGGGTGCTTGATGATTAGAGAAACTCCACAAATGTATAAATCAATCAATAATGTGAAATTGGGTAAATGCATGCCCAACTCTATGACGCAAATCCATTCCAAGTTTCCTTCTCTTATACCAACTTGAAAGTAAAGAGTTAATGAAATTGATATGCTCAGTTTTGACCATCTGAATTGCAATAACATGTCAAAGCCCAGAGGTCCCTCAAATTGAGAACATGGAAGCCTAATAATTTTATTAATAACTTAAGAGTATCTCTTAAATATAACCACTTAGATTTAGGAGGGTGATTGCAGGATCTAGATTTCAAGGATGATGATTGTGTATACATCAATAATGAAGTGAAGTAAATTCTTATTATTTAATATGTAATGGTTTTGATATCCATTCACTCGTAGAAAAACTACACATGCTAATTATTTTTTAACATATTTTTGGGTCAATTAATTGGAGTTAATGTACGAATATTGTGAGTATTATGCCAAATTTAAGATATTCAACAAAGTCCAACAATACAAATCCATAAGCATACTAATAAGCCCAGCAACCACATAGCATAATTAAGTAAAACTTTAATTTAGTAAAAATCAAGTGTAATATAATAATGCATCCAGATTTATTCTGAGATATCTATAGCACTAATACTAACACATGTATAATTATATATTCAGATCATGATGATTGAAGAAACCAAAAAGGAAAAGATACAAAGAGTATAAGAACAATCAAACCATCAAACTATAAGAACTTAAGAAAAATGCAGCACAGAAATACCACATACCTGTGACGTCAATCACAATCATTAACGTTTTCAGTGACCTCCAAGGCTGAAATTTTTTATTGCTCATAAAGAGTCACCAATCCTTGTTAATAAACTTGGTTAACAAATCTACCCAAAACTTGTGCTCTTGATCTAACCACGAAATTCAATTTATAAATCCAAAGAAGAAAATAAAATTGATTTGTGCTAAAGACTAAACCTTAATTTTGGGACTAGCAGAATCCAATTCTCCACATATTGAATTCATTGCTCTCCATTTAAAGAGTTACATTGAGAAAGTGTAATTAAATGACTACAAGTTCAAAGATATTAGAGAGAGCACAAAAACCTTTCATAAGGTGAAGAAATAGGGTGAGGCTCTTCTAAGAATTCAATGGTTAAGGCAGGAGTTGCCTAGATCTGCGGTCTCTGCGAGACCGTCTTTGAAAATGGCAGCCAGCAAAAGCCATCGAGATGAGCACCAATTGTGGAAGAAAAGGTCTTCTCCCGCATCGGTAGTACCATGACCAGAAACTATGAGACAAGTAAAAAAAACAAATGTTACTTGCGGAATCCACAACATGTGAAAGAAAACATCACCGATCGCCGAATTATGGTGACTACGGTGAGTTTCAGAGAGACTGGTGCTCTATGATCTGCCTCTATGTCCCTATGCTTCTCTCTCTCTATCTCTCTCTCTCTCTCCTCAAGTATTGAGCGGGACTGGAACAAGGGCAAAATGGGAAAGTAAAAGAGGTTACAAAATTTAGGTTGGAAATTTCTATGAACACTACCCCGCCTCCCCCCCCCCCCCCGGGTCGATTTATATATAGTTAGGATTACAATGTGCATGCGAGTGTCCGAGCTGTGTGTGGGTTGTGTGTGAGAGAAGAGAGAGAGAGAGAGAACCTTCTATTGATGGAGAGTTGTTCGAAAATTATCTGACAAAATAATTCTTTGATAATTATTGCCAACCCAAAAAGCACATGAATAGCTCAATTGCCAATCTGATTCAAATAAATAAGCTTTCTAATGATGTTGCAGTGTTTTGCTCCATGGCCGCAAACTTCTGGAAGCTCTGGAAGGATTGGAGCCTTGCACAGGCCTTCAAGCTGAGCTAGTCCAAGCAAGTAAGGTTAATAATACTATCCGGAAAGGTATGCAAATTGTACAATCAAGATCTAAGGTCTTTAATGAGATAACCTCGCTATTTCACTGGGAAGATGCGACACATGCGTGTTTCATAGACAATCTCTCCAAGCCAAGCAAGGTTAAAAATACTATCTGGTAAGATATGTAAATTGTTTTTGCCAAGATACAGAGTATCTAATGAGATCAAATCCCAATTTCAAGAGGCAGATGTGAGACTTTTGCAAGACACATAGGGTAGGGCTCATATAAGCTGGGGCAGTATTCTCTGCCCCACGGCTAAATGGAGGTTTTGTTTTCAAGGTATCAAATTGGTGACAGCTGATCTTAATCTTAATTGGCTGAAGAAACCAGGATCCAACATCCCTTGTCATTGAACAGAAACAAATAACCTAAAATGATCAACGACCTATGCATAACCACATAGGGTAATGGCTGATATAAGATGGGACAGTATTCTGATGCCCACAGGCTAATGTATCAAATTGGGTGATAGTTGACCTTAATTGGTGAAGAACCGGATCCAATGTTCTTGCCATCCAACTGAAAACAATAACCTACACGATCAAAGATCCAAAAATACGCGACATGTCAATGAAAATCAAAACAGAACAAGGTCCAAAGTTCCATAAATTAGAAGTTTGACATGGTGAATTAACATGTTGTGTCCGTAAGGAGTATTTTAGAAATACGAGGATCAAGACCAACTATGCTTCAGCTGAGTGAAGACAAAGTGTAGAAAAAAAAAACTATAGGTTTAAGCCAAATGAAGTAAGATTCAGGCAGAAAATGACCAATAAACACACCATATAATATTTCTTTTACACCACCAAGAGATAAAAAAGAATAAGGCATATAAGGTGAGAATACATATAAAGCAAGACATTTTGTACTTGATTTTAATTTATTTCTATTATAACAATCAGCGAAGTCTTGGATATTATCTACGGACCTGAGAGTTGACTGCTTTAACTATAATGGTGAGGACTATAGAATTTTTTTGGCTCTTCCATCTAGTTCTAATCAAAAAACACACCGTGATATATGAAAAACAAGGATAAATAAATCTAACAAGAATTCATCAATTGAAAACATTACGATAGAGATACAAAGGAGCTGATTCTGCAATAGAAGGGCATGATGATAAACAGATTCCATGCCAGGAAGGCTATTATAGATGGAAAGTGAGAGGAATAAAGGGGGTGTTTGGATTAGTAGAGGGAATTACAAAATCACACAACATACAGTTCAGGAGACGGGCTTTCTGAACATATCGACTAGAGATGCTGCGTTTTGTTCGTAATCCGATCACCACTTTTGTTTCCTTTCCACAAACTATTCAAAGCATTTGCGAGAGAGAGGCAAATAAATTGCTTCCAGAGAAATACATTTTCAAACTTGGTACCATGTTTCAATATGGTTTAAAAAATATATAACTGCCTGACGTATCCATAAGTTTAAAGAAAGGTGCCACCATAAAATAGTCCACAGCTACACCTTTGAGAAATTAAAAAGAAAAATGATCGCCACAATCATACAGAATCCTTAAAATGGCCTTCTTCAATGGCATGAGAAGTGGCTTATTCATAGACCATATTTTCTGCAAATAAACACATAAAATCTTATAAATCACAATTAAATTGGTTATATGAAAGCTGCCACATGGACGGACGAAAGAATAAATCAAGGCATGCCCCAATGCTAAAATAGCTTTCAAAACATCACGTACTAGATGAAAAACTAATGACCAACGATACTTAACCCACAAAATAAGAATGTCACTTGTCCAAAAGCCACAGAATGGCCAAGAAAAATGGTTCATACAAGGATAGCCAAGCCAGTCTACTTTGTTCACAATGTTACATAACTTACATTGCAAAGTACGAATAGAGTGTCAAAACAGATGACGTTTTACATCTATAACATTAGCTCACAAAGTTTAGTGCTAGATTTTTAGAAACAAGTCCTTAGGTTATATAACAATTGATAAATTTCTTATCCTATCCAGTTCAACCGTTACATTCACTAGAGTGAAATAAGATAGAATCATGAAATTCATGGGGATTCAATAGGCCTCAATGGAAAATACGAAGCAATATGCTACTTTACCCATATTTTAATTCTACTAGGGTGATGAAAAATAATTTTGTCTAAATGCATGTAAACATTATTTTTAACAAAAGGAAAAGCACAGAATCCACATTTACATTTGTCATATTGTATAACATATTTACCAAAAACATCAATATTCGAATGTTTAAAACTAACATACCCAATAGGCCCAGTTCTAGTTTGTGAGAGTGAAAATTTCCCGTTATTTTATCTATAGTAAATAGGACGATCTTTAAATCTCCAATGATTTTGTATATTCCTTACATCACTAAATAATAATGTGTGATGCCCCCCCCAATATGACTCCATTTACCACCATTCTTGACCTCCCATGTGCTAAACTCAAATTTAGATACTCAGTATTGTAGTTACCACCTGTTAAAAATATGAACTGCATATCTTAGAGAGTAACCAAAGTAGTAAAAAATATTAGGCTTAAATGAATTGTAAATGATAGTGTTTTATTAGGAGTTGTATTCGATAAAAAAGAGAGAGATTGTAAGAGTGATAAACCAAATAAAGTACATACTTATGGATGATATCAGGGGGCTTCATTCTGGACAACGTTGATGCAAATGTCAAAATGATACCATCAAAAGAACAAAACTCTCGTTAAGATATCTCAAAAGGCATGTCTCATAGAAACTCAAATAACCTTGCAATAAATTGAAGCAAAATATAACAGAATGGTTACTACATAACTGGTTGTAGACCTTAAAATTGTTTGTCTTGAGATTGGTTTATTTCAACACTTGATTCAAGCATTTTGAAATGAGTTGAAGTGCAACAAAGCATTTAAGAATCAAGAAAATTGATATTTCATGCATATTAGAGTACCTTTGTTTCTAGTTGTAATAGTCTGGATTGACACAAAATAAAAATGCTTAAGTTTTTTTTGTAAGTAAAAATATTATTGAGAAAGGCAATACAATCATCACGAAGGGCACACTCTTCAAATTTAAGCAGGGTTAAAAATACCAAAACAACGATTGCTATGAAGTCTATATGTTACGTAAAAAACAATTCCAAAAACTGATTCCACCAACGCATGAGTGCCAAGAAAAGTTCCTCCTTACGTGGTGGAAATATGATTCAAAAATTAAGCATATGTGTTATCAAAAGGCCCTATAATTATTGGAACAACCACCTGCTCTCAATGCTTAAGTTGTTTTATAGAAGGTGTGCAACGTAAGTATTACATCACTTGAACTGAAGCTCTACATGTGTTGTACACCATCCATGCATGAATGAATTCAAACCACAAGGAAGATAACACAAACTACAAGTACCGAGCGATATTGACCAATTCTTAAGAAACCTTAGCCTTGTTAGAGAGGACTGAACTTTTAGTAGAATCTTGAAACGTAGAGTGACACAATGAATGGAAAAAATTGCTTCAGGCAAACTACCAATCAAAAACCAAAAAAAAACATTAACACGTGTGAAGAAAAAACTATTCAGAGAAGGGATGCCCAATAATCGTTTTATGATCCACCAAAAACACAAGATCGTATGCAAAAACTAAGAAAGCTTTTGTCCCAGTTTGGATAAGTAGAACTGACCAACCTATCATATGAGATCATATAAGAAAAACCAGAAGCACGACGTAGAAAGAATAAAAAAATGCTTCATTTACAAATTTTATGGTAGTTTTAAAAAGATTACCCACATCAGATTAGAACCCCAAAAAGCACTGATTGATATGGAATATTGTAGACCATTAAAGCTTCCTCAAAAGAAAAAGTCAAAAAATGCTATGCGTGCTCCAAGAGATGGTATAAGAAGCAAAAAAAAATTCTCTGAAATGTACATTTGCATAAGTGGTGGACCATCCATAAAACAAAAGCATGCCTTGTACCTTATTTTCTAGTATAATCAAAGGTGAGAAATACATGGAGACAGCTAAGAATACACAAAAAAAATTGAAAAAATAACAATAAAATCTATGTTTGATTCCAATAAAACCAAAGCCATGGTTTCAATGAATGATTCCAATAAAAACAAAGCCAGGTTCAATGAACTATGAAGTTAAAATTTTTTGAAAACAATGTCTTATATTCCTAGAGGAATCTCAATTATGTCAATTTGTCTTTGTGCATTGTATTTAATAACAGAACAGGATCTCTGTTGTTTCTCTCATGCTCTTATATCTTCCTATCTATTTTTGTCAATATAAAATAATCGAAAAAAAGAGAATCATAATCAATGGCCTGAGGAAACCAGCCATCCCCACACTATTTTCAACACTGTCACTATATTTGGATGAAGGATTTAGGAGAATTTGGGAGAAAAATATAACTTAAAAAAAATATTAAATCTAAACCATTAAATCCTTATTACACTTTTCCATTTCCTTTTTTGTTCCCTTCACCAAATCTTAATCCAAACACAGCGTAGACTCAATACTTGATTAAATAAATAAAGCAACAGTAGAATCCGAAAATTAAAAATCTGGTATATGACAAATGGGACCTCGTCATGCATCGTTAAGATCGAAAACAATATGCGATATGATTGCAGCAAATGGCATTGTGCTATATTCCTATTTCTCTATCAACAAAACAAGTTTGATGCGCAAGAGACGGGATAATAAGAATAAGACACTAGAATTATCAAACTCATATGGCTGTCTAGTTATACTTCCTCTAGTCATCTAATTTCTCGTAAGCAACAAAGATATTTATAATCACCTACCCTCTGTTTCTTCTGCGGACCTTAATAAATCCAATAACAATGATCATAAGCGAAGTCATGTATTGACTTGACTCCAAAACCTAGCACCGTAAATAATGTTAATTGAAAAACATAGAAAACAACTACAAATAATTTCGTATTGAAGAGCCAAAAGCAATATCAAATATAAAACTGACACAACAAAGATTCAAGAACAACCCGTGTTTGCATTTCAAAGTTTGCCCTAGTGGGGACAATGCTGTGTGACACCAGGTTTACACAAACCCATGTCTTCAAGTCAATCCTTGTTTTCCAGATTTTCTCAAGATATCAGAAGAATCGTTACCCTCTATTTGGTTGCGAGAAAATCAATGAAGGAAAAGTAAAAACAACCCAAGATTCAAAAACTCACATCTTTTCCTGAGCAACCAAACTGGACAGTCTGAACCTCATTCTGTTTGGGTGATAAGAAAATCAATGAAGTTATTTTTTAAAAAAAAAATAATAATAAAGAAAAATAGCAGGATTCAAGAACTTGCTTCTTTTCCATAAACTCGTTTGCTGAGAGATCAATGAAAGAGGTGTAAAATAAAGACGCACAAGGAAAAAAAAACCCAATAATCCCCCCCCAAGAACATCGACATCGCTTAGTTAACACAGTGTAATTCGAGAAACCAAACTGAATAGCAAGATGTTGGATGGAAGTTGAAATTAAAGAAGAGAAATAAGTGAACAGATTGAAAGAGATCGGAAGTGTGTTTTGCGACAATCAAACTGAACACTAACTTTGTTTGGTTGCCGAGAAAATAAATGAAAAAAGAGAAACAAAATTACTCTAAAGAAAAACACTAAGATTCAAGAAATCCATCTTTTTCGTTAAAACCCTGTTTTCTGAGCGCGAAAACTGAACAATAACTATGTTCGGCTGAAGAGATGATGTTATGTGTGCGAACGGTATTGGGTAATTTGGGTGCCTGATTTTGCACTTCCACCCACGTGAATTCCAATTGTCCGCTAGTGGGTTTTTTATTTTCTTGGAAAAATTTCATTTTCTGATTTCAATTTCAGGGAACTGCTTTGGCCTTCTCTCAAAGGGTGGCGAACCCTAAAGATGCCTCACCAGTGCTGGAACTGCTCCGCTATCTACAATTAAATCCACAATCTCCTCTGCAAACACACAAATCATCAAACATCAAACCCTAAGTCCTCAAGAAACTCGAGAATTACGAAACTCAACATCAATATCGTAGGCATAGAATAATAACGGACTCAACTAAAATTTTAAAAAACAACCTGACACAAGTCATCAATCAAAGATCAACCCCCTCGGTCGGCCCACCAAGAAACTCAAGAATTACTAAAAATCAAAAACCACACCGAATTAAAGATCCAGTTAACAAAACTCGACTAAAATTGAAAACGCACAAATTATAATCATCAAAGATCAAAGCCCTCGGCCATGAAGGGGTTCAAGAATTACCAAAGCTCAAAACCACAAACACATAAATCAAAATAATTTTGCAATTTAGAAGAAATAAAGATTCGATTAAAATTAAACAATCGAGGCTTTGTGTCACCGTCCTTCGCAAGTTCGAGATAACGTGAACTGCGCGCTTGGCAGCGTCTTGAAACAAGGATTTCCACTTGCGTGCGAATTTTGCGAATGAGATCTTGATGAGTTTGTCGAGGAGAGAGAGCGGCAATCTGCTCCAAAATCATCTCACTGCATTTCTCATAGTTTCTCTTTGCATTTGTTCTTCAAATGTGAAATTACACATTAAAGGAGGACATTATCTGGAAAAATAATATTAGTTCCTAAATATGAATGAATAAACAACATGATTATTATTGCTGGGCAATGCAGGAATGAAAAAATATTCAAAGACATATAATTTGAACTTCCAATTTGATTCTTGATGTTTGAACCATGAATATTCAGGGAGTTTACTGCCTATGCGCTTGCCTCTAATCATACTGCCAGACATGAACACTAGACTACTTAGATTAATATTCATAGATAGAATAACCCTCCAAATAAAGAGAGAAAAATCTAATGAATGCACTGATTATTTTAGATATACTACTGCTTTAAAAAACACTCAATAAAAATGTCTTTTTTTAAAGACCCTGTTTCTAAAGCGCGAAAAACTGAACAATAACTCTTTTGGGTTGCCAAAAAAAAATCAAATGAAAAAGAGAAACAAAAATTACTTCTAAAGAACAACCCAAGATTCCATAACTCTCCCGTTTTTTAATTAAAACCCCGGTTTTCCTGAGCAAACCAAACTGAATCATTTTTTCACCGAATCTTGCAATAAATCTGAAAAAATAAAGTAATCTCAGAATTGTTGGAATCAAATTAAGAAGTAGAAATATAACACCGAGATTGACAGAGAGAGAAAGATTTTACATACATATAAAGAATTAAGGCAAATAAGATCCATGAAAGACCATTCTGCCACGGTGGAATTGGCGTAGCAGTTAGAGACAGGGGGGTAGAGAGAGGGGGTTAAAGCAGACGCAATTGCGGTATTGTGATTGCATACGCCTACAAGAAGAGAGAGAGATAGTAGAGGTTTTAGAGCAGAGGGCGGTTGCCTATGCTTTGGATTAAAGGAATCGAGCTTCCGGTCGATACCTTAGGTTTGTGCCCACGCACATGGCTGAAGAGATTATATTACGTGGCAAACGTGATTAGTCGAATTGGTGGCTGGTACGATACCGTTGTGTTAGGAAACAGTGTAGACTGTTATTTCCGTATTAAGTGCCCACTAGTCTCCACGTTTTTAGGCATATGTTATACTAGACTCCATATAATTAATGCCAATTACAGATAAGGTTCAATCTTTAATTTTAAATAGAAACTCCTTTATGATAAAAAGGATAACCATTGATGGATTGGACTCCTTTTAGGAGTAGATCTCTATGCCCTCCTTCTCTCTCTCCTCATTAAGATAGGAATAACCACCACCCCTTGAACGATGATTTTTTTTCCTCAAATATTAGAATATTGTTGCCTTTAAATTTAGAGACAAGAGAAGAGGTGAGCCAGAAATAAAGTATTCAATTAAGGGGCCATTCAATTGCATCAATATGGCTAATAAAGGTATGATCTACTCCATTAATTATTGTAGAATAATGATTTTATAGATGTATTGAATTCACGAGATCCTATTCGATTTTAATTTCCGCATAATAGTCGAACCGAATTAATTTTATATCTTACATTTGGTATCAGAGCCATGATTTATTGAATCAATACATCTTAGTATTAAAACCATGTTTTTTCGTTGAATTATTTATATATTCATGATTATTAGTATGATATATGTATGTTTGTCTAAATATGTAAATATAATTATGAAGTCAGAAGCACTCACATGTTTTGTATACATAAGCAAAGTAGAACAACAGAATTGGGATTGGCACCTCACACCACACACACAAAAAAAACGATATGTTGGTTGCTGCTTCCTTGTTCAGTTTTAAATATGTAAATGAGAATTAATGCCCCCATGACCTATAGAAATTATAAATAACTTCGAGAAGTAGTGCAACAATTATTGTCATGGGCTCAATACCGTTAGATGGCAATGTATGGCATAATCGCATCATTTGCGCCCGAGCACGGGTTAGATGGTTTGTTAGATGTATATTATTTATATGCCACTCATTATTATACAATTTATTTTGATGTATGTTTGATTTATGTTTCTTGCCGGCAACAATTGCGGTGCTTCATCGTTACTCAATTTGACATACCCTATTTTAGCCTATGGTAAGTTTTCAGTTCATATAGTGAGTTGTAGGTTCTGGAAGACGAGGGTCAGTATGTGAACAAAAATACAGTTTTTGTAACCCATATTCTATAAATGACAGTTTTATCCAGATTTGTAAATTACAGTTTTAAACTCAAATTTTAAAATTACAGTTTTAACCCAAAATTCTGGAAATTACAGTTTTAAACCAGTTAAAAAAAAAATTATTACAGTTTTAATCCCAGATTAAAATAAAAAAAAATAATATAATGTTAATTGAATTTGAATAAAAAAAAGAGAATATTATTGGTTAGTTCAATATTCATGGGAATTACTAGTAGTAGTTGCCAAAGTGACACTAAGTCAGTAATCCTATGAATAACGAACTACATAAAAGAATTGTAAAAGGGCAATCAATATTAAAGACAATAAATATTCTATTGCAGTCATAATTAGGAGAATGAGATTAGCAACCAAGGGAGAGTCACATTTAAATAATTATGAACTGGTTTTAGAGAGAAATAATTTGTCCGACTTATTAAGTTAGCTGATTGGATATCAAAGGTTAGCCAGGATTAATTTAATAAGTTGTACCAAATTATTTAGGCCTACATGGTGATTATTTTAAACCCAGTATTATGAGTGAACACTGCGATTATGCCTTAGAGTTCACCCAAAGGAGATCTAGGATGATATCAATAATTCATCATTATAATGCTTATATTCTCAAAGACTTTAACTTGCAGCATTGTCTATTTTGTATCAGTCAATTGTTTCAATACTTCATTACACTCTCATGCATCTAGCGTCCCAGTCCAGAGGATACTTGTTGGCGATCGATTTTTCGGAAAATGGTATGAGCATGTTCAGTTTACACTCGGCGTGATAATGGACCGTGATTGCGCTTTGACTTGTTGAAAAGCCTGCTGCGACATTATGATGAAATACCGCCAGAAACAAGTTAAACCATGCCAAATTTATGGGAAAGGTCGAACAGGCTCAGTGGATGTTCATGAAGATGACCATTTGCCCCGAATAATATCAAAACCTCCTGACACAGACCTCTAATGCACTGGAATATTTAAAGGCTGTAGATGACCGCCTTTAAATCTGCTGATAAATCACATTGCCTGGCACTATCATGGCTGAATTAACACCAATGAAATGATGTACAACCAGAGCGAGTTCAGGAGCCCACATTCTGACATGTCTGATAAAGCCTTTGCCAAAGCTTGATTCCTTGAGACATGCAAGTGGTATGCAGTCGCTTCCTGGTTCCAGGTTATCTCAAATCACTTCCTTCACAGTTCGGCCCATTCAAAATCCATTAAACACCAATAAGACAAGTGGAGGTTGAATGAGCTAACTAATATGTGCTGTTCAGGAGGAAGTGAGATTGAGAGAGGAAGGACGCCAAACGCACTTTCGGCTTTAACTCAAGGAGGAATGAAGGAGGAGGAAAAATTCGGTAAGGCTAAGAAAAATCTGCCAAAATTTGACGAATGGACCTGGAGAAAGTAGTCAGGCCATGCCCAAAGAATGGCTTCACTGTCAAGATGCACTTTTGTGCGCCAATAAGGAAGACATGTGAAAGAGGACTTGCCCAACAAGCCGTAGGGGCTTGTTCGAAAGAAGGTAAGAATTCTTTGTATGGTATGAAATCAAATTCTTGTGAAGTTTACCTTCTATACATGGTGATTGATTCTGGAGCACACTCCTATTTCAAATCTATGACCCAGGGATACTTACACCGAAAACCGGAGCGAAAGTGAGAGATCGTTCTATTATGAGGGAACCGTTCTAAAGATCAAGTGGTAGTTGTTGGCACTTACCGTTTGATTTGAGAGACTGGTCTCAGAATGGATCTCTGAAGAGATAATTTTATGTTCCCTCTATTTCTAGAAATTTGTTTCATTATCTAGATTAGATCGTTCTGGATATTCAGTTTTTATTTAGGTGTTGAAAACTCAGTTTGAATTTTAATTTCAATAAAGTTGCGTTTGGTAATTTATTCTGAGGTTTATATAAAATTCCTTTAAATCATGAGTTTGCACATCTTTGGTAACCCTGCATTCGAATGTTGGTTCAAAACGTAGTAAAATTAATGAAAACCATCAACCTTGTGCGCATAATAAACGACTGGGACAATTCAAAGGATAGAATTGAAAGATGGTTAAAGAATGCGGATTTTGGAACTCTCAAATTATTGATTTTGAAATATGTGTAGATTGCCCATGAAGAGAAAGCCAAACCAAACATACAAAGAAAGGAGCCACAAGAAGTAAATGAGCTTCTCGAAATAATTCACACGGATATTGAGAAATCCAACTCATGTATTAGTGGACAAAATTTATCACCTTATAGATGATTTCTCACGGTATGGATATTTGTATATAATTTCATGAAAGTCTCAGCCGTTGAACATTCTGAAGTGTACATTACTGAGTGTTCGAGAGACAATAGATAGAAAAGTAAAAATAGTGGATCAGAAGAGAGTGCCGGAATTTTATGAGTAAATATGATGAGTCAGGCCAAAATCCCCTTGGCCCATTTGCCAAACTCCTTAGTAAAAGCGACGCGCATTCGTGCCCTCCAATACACAAGCCTCTGGTAGCACAGCAGAATGAGATAGTTGCCCTGAAAGCGTAATCGACACTTATGGATATGCGTAGCCGAGTCTGATGAGTTTGACGAAGCCACTACCCAAAGTCTTTGTGGAGTGAAGCACTTAAAACCGCAATGCTATATCGTGAATAGGTGTTCTTAGTAGGCGTCCCAACAACTCCTTTTGAGTTGTGGAATGGTAGGAAACCCAGTTTGAGACTTTACGTTTAGGGTGGTCCAGCGAAGACGGTAGAATCCTATTAATCCACAAGAAAAGAAATTAGATTATTAGAACAATTCTGGGAGTATTTCATTGGTTATCCAGAAAATCTAAGGCGGTACAGATTCTATTGTCCTAAACCATAGCTACGAGAATAGTTGAAAACCGGAAATGCCAGATTCTTAGAGAATGGCGAATAGTGGATGTGAGAAATCAAGGAAAGTTGAGTTTCGATGAAGTCAGAGTTGACATCCAACAATTCTTCCTCGTCAAGTAGTTGTCACTACTCGGAAAACCAGCAGTCTGAGGAGATATGAACAACCTTGAAATAAATGATTCTCCACTCACATGAGGAATCGCCATTGAAAATAATGAGAACCACCACAACCGGCCCAGTTCTAAGAAGATCTCAAAAAAAAAGAAGATCTGCCAGCCCAAAGATATGTGGGTATCTACAAGAATCTGATTTTGACATGGATTTTTAGAAAGATCCGGTTTCATTTCACAGCGCCATTAGTAGTGATGATTCTAATAAATGGAGTTGATGCCATGAATGATGAGTTGAAATCATGTGCCCAGAATGATGTCTGGCATCTCGTGAATTGCCTTCTAATTGCAAGAAGAAAAGAAAATCGAGTGTAGATGGTTAGGTCTTTAAGACCAAGCGTGATTCAAAAGGCAATATCGATCTTTTGAACGATTAAGGCCAGACGATGTGGCTAAGGGTTTCACTCGAAAGAAAGAAGGTATTGACTACAAAGAGACCTTGTCTCCAGTATCTAAGAAGGATCGCTTAGAATTATTTAGGCCCCTTGCTAGCATCATTCTATGACTTAGAACTACACAGATGGATGTGAAAATGCTTTCAAATGGTAGTTTGAATGCAGAAAATTAATAGAACAACCTGAAGGATCGCCAAAGAAAGGAAAAGAGCATTTAGCTTGCAAATTAAAGAAATCTATTTATGGCCTTAAACAAGATTCTAGACAATGGCTACTTAAGTGTAATGATACCATTAACTCTTTCGGATTAAGGAAAACGCGTGTTGATCAGTGTATATATCTGAAGGTCAGTGGGAGTAAGTTATTATTTTGGGTCTATATGTAGATGATATTTTGTTAGCTTGACAATGATCTTCGTTGGCTTACACGAACCAAGGGATATCTCGCAAAAAAACGTTAAGATGGTCGATTTAGGTGAGTGAGGCCATCGTATGTTATTGGCATAGAGATAATAAGAGAGCGATCTCGAGGATGCTGCTAGGATTGCCTCTCAGAAGCGGTATATCGATCGATTTGTTTCGAGAGATTTAATATTGCAGTGTTGCTCAGTAAGTGATTCGGCACCTATTGTGAAGAGTGACGGACAAGTTAAATGAAAGACAATATCAAGGGAATGGGATACTGGAAGCACTAAAGAAGCAGTTTATGCAGATACTTCAGGAACCAAAGACTACATGCTCACTTATAGTAGATCTGGATCGTTTGGAAGTGATGCCGATACTCGGATTCAGATTCGCTGGTTGTTTGGATAGCAGAAATCAACATCAGGGTTGTTTTCTGTTAATGGGTGGAACAATTTCGTGGAAGAGTAGAGCTGATTGTTAAAGCAATCTATTATTGCTGCATCCATGATGGAGGCCGAGTTTGTGGCCCTGCTTTGAGGCCACAGGTTCATGCTTTATGATGCCGGAATCTGTATCTCAGGACTTAGGTGTTGTGTCGACTCAATTGCCCAAGCCCGGGAATTGACGATATATTGTGACAATCCGCAGCAGTTTTCTTCTCTAAGAATGGCCACAAGTACTGTAATGGTTCCAAGCCTATGGAAGTTAAGTACTTGGTGTTAGAGAAAGAGCTCCAAGAACAACAAGCTGTCAATGAGAACATGAGCACCAATCTGTATGATAGATGATCCGCCTAACGAAGGATTGCCACCAAAGACTATAAAGAAAACATGTTGTAGGATGGCCCGTATTTGCGCATCCATGATGAATATTTTGAGGGTTATTGCTAGCATCGCACTAAATTGCGCATTATTAGAGTGTTTCTGATTGTTCTGTTTCCATTGTGCGGTGCCCCCACATATTATGTTGGGATTATTAAACAGGAATTGTCTATGACAAGACAAAAATTATTGCGGGCTTCTTTAGGGAATGTATCCTAAAGTATAATTGTACCTTTTTCTATTATGCACTGAGAGTTTATAACGCTGTTATCAATGGTTGCTCGTGCATAGAAGGAAATAGGCATGCGATGCCATTACAACGCTATGACTCAAATTGCCGTGAATCTAAAGTAAACCACAGTAGTGTTAATTAGTTGAACCTATTGGCCCCCTGATTTTATGAAAAATTCGTGATCACGTGTTAAAGTTTTAAAATATGGAGTCCATGAGTCATTTAAAAATGGCCACTTATTTAAGAAATAGCCACATTGCAACACCAATCGGGCTAATGGGCCAAGTGGGGAGAGGAGAATGTTATTTCACGTTATTAAGTGGCCCACATTAGTCTCACGTTTTTAGGCATATTGCTCGTATACTAAACTCCAGATAATTAAGGCCAATAAAAGATAGAGAAAGCGTTCTAATCTAATTATATCTATCTAAATAGAATAAACGCCTTATGATAAAGGATACCATTTGATGGATAGGAATCCTTTTAGACAGAGTATATCTCTAGGCCCTCTTCTCTCCTCTATTAAAGATAGGATAACCACCCCTTGAAAGTTATGATGTTTTTCCATCAATATTAGAATATGGTTATCCTTTTTGAAGTTAGAGACAGAGAGAAGCCAGGTTGAGCCAAGAAATTAAAGTATTCAAGTAAGGCGGGGGCTATTCATGATCAGATGGCCTAATAAAGGCTGATCTTACTCCCATTAATTATTGCTAGAATAATTATTTTATAGAGTGCTATGCATTCAAGATCCTATTCGATTTTACTTTCAGCATAATAGTCGAACCGATTAATTTTATATCGTACATGAGACTTCACTAAGAGGCAAGGAGCCCGTTGGTAACAATATTCGCGACTGTCAAGACATTAATGGCCTTTACACGTGGCATGTGCCATCATGCCTGATTTTGCAGTTCACCCAGGTGAACTTCTACGTTTCCAGTTAGTGGCGTGTTTTTTGTTTTCTTGCGAAAAATTCACTTTCTGATTGACAATTTCAGCGGGACTGCTTTGGCATTCTTTCAAGTGTAGCAGGAGCCTGAAGATGCCTCACCAGTGCTAGAACTGCTCCGTTATCGACAATTAAATCCACAATCTCTCTGCAAACACAAAATCATCAAGATCAAAGCCCTAAGTCCTCAAGAAACTCAAGAAGAATTACGAAAACTCAGCATCAATATGTTAGAATAAATAACGGACTCAACTAAAATTTTAAAAAACGGACACAAATGTCAAAGATCAACAGGCCTCGGGCAGCCCGAAGCGAAACTCAAGATACTAAAAACCAAAACCACATGCATTAAAAACAAATTATTCATACGAAATAAAGATTCACGTTAACACAACTCGATGAAAATGAAAACGCCCACAACTGATAATCATCAAATATCAAAAGCCCTCAGCCACGAAAGGGGCTCAAGAATTACCAAAAATCAAAACCACCATACACACAAATCAAAATATTTCGCAATTTCAGAAGAAAGAAAGATTTGATTAAAGTGAATACATCGCAGCGTTTATGTGTTACCGTTCTTCCGCGAGTTGAGAGAAGATAACGTGAACTGCGGACGCTGGTAGGTCTAGATCGACGAGAACGTTCGAATAGAGGATTC
>CM018915.1:15898517-15903517 GCA_009663005.1 Actinidia chinensis | reverse complement strand
GTAGAGGCAGCAATGGCAGCAACAATGTCAATGATGGTGTTGGTTGTATTGCAACACTGATGAGAACATTGGGGTGGTGGTGGTAGTAGCAATGGTGGTCGGGTTATGGTGACAATTGCAAAGATAGTGGAGCGATGTAGCGGCATCGACATTGGCAACACTAACAGTGGGGATGGAGATCGCAAACAGTAACAAATTCACTTATCAGTTAACACATTCAATATAACTTCCTTACTTAAAAAAAATTCTCGCATAATTTTAAGTTATATTTAATTGTTTAGATAATATGAAGTGTTTACAAACTTATTTTGTTTGAAGGGATAGAACGAAAAAGGTTAGAACCTACTGGGCCAAAGTGAGAAATTTATTTTTCATATTTGAAATTGACCATGGCAAATGGACCTCATTAGAAAAAATCAATTAGTTTAATTATTATATTCTTTTAGATATGAATTGGTTTAATTATTAAATTGGATAAACCTTTATTTTTGTAAGGAAGCAAATAATAAATGGATCCTATCAAATTATTACATGCTTATCTAAAGTATTTATGCATAGTTTTGCCTTCGAATTCGGAGAATGAAACTATAAATTTTTCTACGATTTAATCACGCTTTTCAATTTGTAGTATTGATATCCAAAAAAATCATTCAAGTTTGGGGGTTTCAATTTGTTCCCGTGAAGTCCAATTTGGAAAATTACTAGTTATGTTTTTGTAGTTGACGTTGGTTTCAAGCAAATTGGAATGGGACTGAATTTGGACGGTTAACATGGGAGTCTAATTTTGTTCACCTAGTTTGATTGGTTCATACACTTCTCTGATTGGTTATATACTAGGTGGAACTCAATTAAAACAGTGTGATAAGGGAAAATTCTCCACCTGCTAAATCGAGGTGAGCACCTCGCCCAAAGGGATCACGTTGTCAACACCTCCCGTGATCCTTGTTGAGCTTGCCCAGGCTCCCTGAATGATTTGATCACCTCAAACCACCACCTCGCCTATGGGCGAGGTGATCTTCTCGCCAGTCATCCATAGACAAGATCATGGTGAGACTCCATCTCCTCCCAGACTCCTACATTTACTCTACCACCTTCACATGGCAACCTCCAGATTCTTCTCCGACATCCACGGATCTCCTTCCATACTTAGTCACCGGGGGGATTTTGTCGTGATTTCCTCACACGACTCTTCCTTGTCCATCTATAAAAGGCCGCTCCCCCTCCATTAAAAATGTACGAAAATCACTAGCATTCTCACTTTGAAAGTTCTGGTGCTTTACTTGGCCTACTTTGCTCGTCTTGATCTAATTTTCATGCCGGAGGGATTTTATAACGGCCTCACCCCGACCGTTAACGTTTGTTCTCTTGCGCAAGTCGCTCAAGATCAAATATCGAGCTAGAAGAGACAAACTCTTACATTGATTGAGTGCCCCAAATTTCTACCACAACACAGTGGATCCGAACATATGATCAATGAGGAAAGTGAGTAGGGTTATTGTGGTTGTTACTCTCGGTTAAATTGTGCATTTTAAATAGTGTTTGTAATTATAAAATAAGGGGGGGGGGGGGGGGGGGGGGGGGGGGGGGGGGGGGGGGGGGGGGGGGGTTGGCAGCAATGGCAGCAACATATGTTCAATGATGGTGTTGGTTGTATTGCAACACTGATGGAGAACATTGGGTGTGGTGGTAGTAGCAATGGTGGTCGGGTTATGGTGACAATTGACAAAGATTAGTGGAGCGATGTCGCGGCATCGACATTGGCAACACTAACAGTGGGGATGGGAGATCGCAAACAGTAACAAATTCAACTTATCAGTTAACACATTCAATATAACTTCCTTACTTAAATCTAGTATAATTTTAAGATATATTTAATTTTAGATAAGATGAAGTGTTTAACAACTTATTTTGTTTGAGGGATGAACGTAAAAGTTGAGACGCTTCGGGGCCAAAGTGATAAATTCATGTTTAATTATAAAATTGGATAACCTTTATTTTTGTTTAAGGAAGCAAATAGTAAGTGGATCATATTTTAGATGGTCAAGTGAATTTACCCACATAGTAATGATGTGCCCAGATCCATTAATTAAAGCCACATAAGGGAGAGTATTTACTATTTACCAAAAAAATAGTAGACCAAGAAGTCTCAACTAACAGATGCCGAATTTTGGCATGGCAGGATGATGGATTTGACCTAAATTATAAATTAAGTCTTGAGTTTAATTCATCAACTTAAACCTAAAGTTCCAAACCATCATAATCCAACCAAATCCGTTAGCCGCGTTTCTTCCCAGAAAAAAAAGTAAGGCGTACGTTAGAAAGGAAAGAGGGGGGAGAGGGGAATATGTCAAATTTCTTAAATTATGTATAAAACATGCAAAACACAATATACAAAAAAATAAAAATCTAAATTTTCAGAAAAATATGCATTAACAACACATAGACCATATAAAACACATCAAAAAAGGAAAGAAAAACTTAAATTTTCAAAGCAAAAACAAGATGAAAAAGCTCTAGATTCTCGCATAAAAAACCATAAAACACATAAGAGGAATAGAACCAACGAATAAAAATAATTATCGGATTCCACAAGACTTGATTCTTTGTTTAAAAAAAACCTAGAGTGGTTCCTCTTAATTTCTCATTTTATTCTACTTTGTAGGCTTGCAGCGAGATGCCTAAATCACAAAGATGGGAATTATAGGTGCAAGACGTCATATTTCTTTTTCCTTTTTTTTTTCTTCATTTAGGTAAGAAACAGGTAGTTGCATCAAGGTTCATAAAATGGAGGCTAACAAAGGATTGGATTTGTAATGCGTTTGGAAAACTTCATGATTTAAGTTAATAAAATTAAAAATTAAAAATTAAAAATTAAAATTTTTAATTTGTTGTTGAGGTAAAAAACGTTTGGGTTTTAATGTAATTTAACCAAAATTTTTGTCATTTTTTCGGCGCTCCTGTCCTTTCTATCCTTTCTTCTCAAAAGAGTTGACTGCACTTCAAACGAAAAGCACCAAACGTGAGCAATCGTGCTTCGACACACGGCAGGAGAAGAAGACGAAGAGACAGAGAGAGAGAGAGAGAAGAGAGGGATGGATAAGAGACAAGCATAGGGGACAAATCTTCGTCAACGGCATAACATGCACGTTGCGGAGACGGGCCGCCGGCCCCGCCGGGTGCTCTTCCTCCACGGTTCCCGGAGCTTCTGATACTCTTGGCGCAACCAGATGGTCTCCCCTCTCCTCCCGAGGCGACCGTGCCATCGCCCCCGACCTCCGCGGCTACGGCGACACCGACGCGCCGCCCGCCGCCGCCAGTTATCACGTCATCAACATCGTCGGCGACCTCGTATCCCTCCTGGACGCCACTGGCTGGATCCGGATCTTCCTCGTGGCCACGATTGGGGCGCCTTCATTGACTGGTACTCTGCTTGCTCCGGCCCCCCCCCCCGACCGGATTAGGCTTTGGTCAAACATGAGCGTGTCTTACATCGTAGAAACCCTTCGAGAAAACCCTTACAGTCCTTAGAGCTGCTTTTTTTTTTTTTTTTTTTTTTTTTGTCATGATTACTACATCTGCAGATTTCAGGTAATTACTATATAAATTCTTAGATTTGGTAAATCTTTTTTTTCCCTTTTAATTTTGTCAGAATCTTATGTTGCTAGGCACAAACCTTTCATCAATCTAAGTATCTTCATTAAAAGAAGGCTGGAATGTGTTGTTCTTCAATATTACCACTCTATATGATGAATGTTATTGCGCCCCAAACGAACCATTTGAATTGAGTGTGTAATTGTCTATGAATCACATCCGTCCAATATCGCTGAAAAGGGTTGAAACCATAGAACTAAATCGCAGTGGCTTACGTCGCAGAGGTAGCGTACGGTACACGGTTATCGCAGTCTGTGAATTTTTTTTTCAGAAGACTAAATTTGTATAAAATATTTGTGACCTTAGCTTGACTTCAAAATAAAATCGGAATAGTTATTTTAGATGATTGTAGATGAATTTTAATGTACCATTTACAATGTATATCGGCTATTATACATCAATTACTGTTTCTTTTTCCGTCCTTTCCGATAGAAATTATTAAATTTTCAATCAAAAACCCAACTTATCATTTCAAAATTACAATAACCACCTTAAGTTCTTCCCAATAACAACTTGAAAACTCCCAAAACATACGAAAATTGGATAAACTCATACTCAACGGTTGATTTATTTGGACCCCCAATCGGGTTTGAGCACATTTTGCCATCGGGAGCAATTAGAACCATTTGAATATACTTGTTCTTTTTTATGAATAACTAGATGGCCTAATCGCAATAAATCAAATAAAAATGGGTAATGGTATGCACTTTTTTGAATAAGGACCTACAGCCATTATAGGCTATAGATCCCCGAAAGTCAATCGGTATCCTCTTTTGATTGGCTGCGATTTCCACGTCTTCTCACCTAGGGATCTCTCTCTCTTCTCTATTGGCCGGACCCACTCCTCGATCACCACGCCTGTGACCATCCCACACAACCGTGCGACCATGGGCTAGCACCCTCCTCTCTCTCATGTTTACTGTCTCTCTCACACACCGCACAACCGTAAGCGTAACAGAGTGTAACAGCCCGATACGGCGTGTAACTGCCTACGTCGTTTCCTGGTGTGGATTTGAATTTTCCCGTTATAAATGGGGTGTAACGGTAACATCTTTATCGTTACGGTTACGTACGCGTAACGGCCGTTACTGTCCGATTTTTTTAATTCCGTGGTTGAAACGGTAAACATTTGGCATGGTCCTGAAAAATCTTCATTAAAGACCTTACGTAATTTTGTGGACATTTTGTTTTCTATGTGATTTTTGCTTTTATTCTTCTTTGTTTCCTTTTAGTACCATGCTACTGAAATTGATTTTTGTCTACTAGTTTAGAATACTTCGTAATTTTCAGATCTAAGTTGAACATGATCGAATCTCTTTACTCACTCTTGATGCTGTTTGCCGATCATT
>CM018915.1:15883517-15893517 GCA_009663005.1 Actinidia chinensis | reverse complement strand
TTGGGTGGTGTTATTAATGGTAGTGAAGCCTTGAAGGTTGTGTGGGTGGGGTAGTAGTAGTTAAGGAGGTGCTTGTAGATTTTAGAAGGGAAGGCATTAAAATTTTTTTAGGCATTTATATAAGGGCATTAAGGAAATTTCAATTTCTTTTTGCCAGTGATTAGCCACCCTGACAAGGCAATTCTGTAATTTTTTCAAAAGATAATGCAAATTTGTATTAAAAAATCAACCTCAGGGAGGATAAATTTTTTTTTTTTTTTTTTTGGGGGGGGGGGGGGGGGGTTTTTTTTTTTTTTTGTTTTTTTTTTTTTTTTGTTTTTTTTTATTGTAATTTATCGTATTTTGGGAGTCATATTATAAATACAACTCATTTTGAATCTCAAATCTATAACGCTGAAATTATCACTTGAGATTATTTTTTTTTCTTCCTAAAACTATCACTTCTTTCTTCTCAAAGTGTGGGCGTATAAAAAAACTAAAATACCCATTTTTTTTAATTTTTTTTTGTATCTAATAATTTTTTTTACTATGATCAATTTTTATATTAAATTTTACTTTTTGACGATAAGAGTCGAAAAATATAAAAAAGTTATTTAATTTAAAGATAAAAATATATATTTTTTTAGCGAACTTTTCTCATAAATTTAATAATATTTTATATTTTAAGACTCTTTCTATCAGCAAAGAAATCGAAAAAAATTAAAATAGTAATTAATATATGAAAAAAGTCACTAAATCCAATAAAAGGTAAAGTTACCTCTATAGAAAAAACATATTTTTATAGGTAATTTTTATATTTTTAGAATGAATTTATCATAATTATAAATAAAATATTTAAATTTTATTATAATAAAGACAAAAAATATAAACTTTTAACGATTACGCTTAAAATGTGATTTTTTTTAACATAGTACACCGTAGGTACGGACAATTACTGCGATCTTAAGCTACAAAGTAACACCCGATCTATATTTTTTCACTAGTTTATGGCTCTGTTTATTGTCATGCTTAAAATCCATTTTTTTTTGGTTAAGTTTGCTACTAAGAAAGTTAGAATTTTTTAACTTTTTTATTTTCTAGCTTTACTTTATCTAAAAATCACGAAAGCAAAAAAATCGACTCTGGCTTTTTTACTTATAAATAACAATAAAAACTTCAGTGAAAAGGCTGGTACCAAATGACTGTCAACCCAATGTTAGTGTGGGATTGACAGTGGAATTAACATAATACCCCATATGGGGATGTAGCAACTCTATTGGCGCCCAATTAACTAAAATGATTTAATCCCACGCCTTATCCCAAGCCAAAACTAGCTAAGGATAATTGCGATACATTATTCTGGAATTGTTAGTCCAAGCCTGATAGCAAGGCGCAAAAATTGACCTGCACAAATGAATGCATTATACGGGAATTGTCGACCCATACCAGATGTTCACATTGATTTCACTTATTTTTCTCAATTTTTATTGTAATATTTTGATCCACTCTTAACAATAATTGGCAGATGGGTTACCCCACCCCATGTGGTGATAGACCATAATAGGGGGACATGGGACCATAATACCATGTGGGTATGTAATCACCCGAAACAAGTAACTATTTTCAAATCCAGAATTGTTACGTGCACGTTTTTTTAAACACAATTTTAAACATATACTTTTCAAAATGAGTAAGCTCTACATGAGTGTGGATCTTACCGTGGGAATTTACCTTTTGTCATAGTTATCAAATTAGGATATGTATTGTGAATCATTTTTTGATTTTTTCGAATTGCATATCGTATTTTATTGAGTATCATAAGATATTTAATCTCTCTAATAAATAGGTAAAAAATAAGTATATAATAGAAAATACAAATATATTTTAAAAAAAATATTAAATAATATTAATTGATAACTATTGGTGTCAAAACTTGGACATTGTCCCGGATCCGAATGCACCTTATGAGAGCTCTCAGTTGACCTGCAAAACAAAGAGACATTGGTGGAGCACCTGTGTGGTGACGTCCAAAGACCCTCTGATCAAATCAGACAATTAATATATTGAAACTGGAATATTATTCAAATTATTCACCTACTTCTTACTTTGGCATTGGATCTCCTTTACAGGTTTTTTAGCGTGATTTGTGGCTGGGATCGGATGCTTGATCACCACTCGAGAGTGGGCTATCCGTTACCTGAGTAACTCAGCGGGTATTTCCTTATTTGTATTAGTGGAGATCTTTGACATCACTCAGCTCCTCGAGTGATGTCACTCGGCTTGTTGGGTTGTTTGAATGCTGTTCGAATATTCCCTCATCAGATGTCCCGTATTCATTGAGCCAAGTGATCTTTTGGCTTGGCATTGGGAACTAATTGACAGGTAGCACGCTAAGTCACACAAAGCGGGAGCGTGAGAGCGTCAATTGTTAAAATAGTACGAGAGCAGAGGAGCGAGAGCGTTTTCAGAGCGCCGAAATAAATAATATATTAAATTTATATATGTATAAAAATTAATAAATAAGTAATAATATTAAAAATAATAATTTCAATCTTAGGTAGTGAACTTATGTAATTTGAATTAAAATTAGAGTCTTTTTTTTTAAAAAAATTAGAGTATTAATCGCCTCAATCGCTCTCGGGCTTGCCACGCCACCCAACCCACCATACCATTTTTTTTAAATAAAAAAATCGCATGTTTGTTTGATAAACACTGAAGATTGGCCGTGTGCGGGCTAAATCATGAACGCGGAAACCTTAGTTAACGGACCGAATAGGCCCATTTCCTTCTCTTTTCTAGGCTCCCTCACTTTGTGTCTCTCCTCTCTCTCTCCTCACCGCTACTAACTAGGGTTTCGAATCCCTCGTCTGCTTGCCTGTTCCATCTCTGCCCCAATTTTTGTTCACAACCGATCAATTTGAGTTCATTACGCGATGAAGAATCGAATCCCCAAAAGTAACCCCTATGAAAACAGAGAGGAAATCAATGCATCAATCGAGAAGAAGAAGATGAATAAGAACTTGATGAGATTGGGTGGGGGAGGCCGTCCTCTCTCGAAGCTTCGCCAAGCGAAAACGAAGAGCAACCACTACAACCCCGCGTGGCAGTCATTTAGTCTCGAAATGATGAATTCGCGTGCTGCTTAATGGATTCCGGAATTTCACCCGAATTCATGGTAAGTTCTTTAATTCACGCGCCAATTCGGGATTCGTGTGGCTTGTCCAACGATTTGTGACCTAGGTAGCACGTTCGTTGAATGGTTCGTATTGCGCAATTCGTAACCGTAGATTCATAGAGCTTTTAATCTCGACCATATGCCTTTGCCCTAATTAATCTTGGAATTTTCTCTTCCCCTTTCGTTACGAGCATCCGTTCTCTATTCCGGTCTTCTCTTCTCGGCGTTCCGAGTCTCTCTCTTGGTAACGTCATCTTGCTCCTGCTTCTTGTTTTGGTTTTTTTCTCATTTGTGTGCACACACGATCGAGAAAACAATTCCTCTCGCGTTGATTGGTTTCTTGTTGATTCGCGTGGGTATTTTTGCGTGATTTTCGAGTTTTCTCTTTCTCTTTCTCTTTAATTCCTATTTTGAAGATGTGTTCTCCCGTGTATCCGGAGGAGATTTACTCTCTGGCTCTAGTATTGGTAATTCTGATGACGACTCACGCTTTGCTAGGATTAAGGTGTCACGGTCCGTATTGGTTCGGATTTAGTATGACTCCAAGCACTAACCCAAAGTTTTACGGTTCAAGGAAATACAATCCGTGTTCAAACCAAAAATTTACGGTTCGGTTTCAAAAAAATTAAAAAATTCACGGTCGGATACACTGTTAATCACGGATTGTTATATTTCACGAAATTAAAAAAAAAAATTCATGGTAGCATCCCATACAAGCTAGCAATACCGATCAAAAACTAAATACGTAGCGGAAGCACAAAATTGAAAACCAATAAATTAATTGAACCTTGATGCATGTAGATGACCTCATGGACCAATTTACACAACTAGTTTATAATGAGTTCAGTCCATATCACCAAAAAGATATGTTACCTGTAAAATAGAAATACACTGTTTACCCCTAATTTCTTTTATACCAACATTGAGTAATTTAGAGTAAATAAGTAACAATAATAAGTTAATAATTATAATTCTAAATTCCTTATCCTAATATTATATATATATATATTCATTTATATATTTTAAATCTCATGGTCCGGTTCGGTTAATCCACAGTTTGCTTATGAAATCCATGGCCGACCGCGAATTACTGTTTGTTTTAATTTTTCAATCCGTGTCCGGACCATTAATCCACGGATCCAATAAAAAAACCTACGGATCGGATCGGTTTCGCGGTTTGCGGATTTTTTTTTAACAGCCCTAGCTAGGATAGTAAACCCTCGGTTAGTGGCGGAGCAGAAAAAATTGTCCGGGCAAACCATTAAGAGTAAAAATAATAAAAAAAACATTATCCGTAAACAATAACGCCACGCAGATTTACTAAGACAAAAGTAACACAAAATATATTCATTTGATAAGTTTCTAATATACATTTACAATTGAAC
Source organism: Actinidia chinensis (assembly GCA_009663005.1). Lineage (NCBI taxonomy): Eukaryota > Viridiplantae > Streptophyta > Magnoliopsida > Ericales > Actinidiaceae > Actinidia > Actinidia chinensis. The sequence continues at coordinate 15,888,978 of CM018915.1, read as the reverse complement.
GGCAGTCTTCAACTTTTGAAGTTTTGCATAATAGTTTCATTATCCTCTCTCTCTACTATCAAGCCTATAAAATGTGATAAAAATAGATGGTCTGAACTCCTCACAAAACTAATACGCCATAGGCAAATGTGGAAGCAAACTGTAAATGGCAATATTCTATGTATTTTGAATCTTTCAATGACCTTAATGGGCACAGAAAGGATTTACGAATAATAAAAATTTAGTCCTCCATTATCAATTAAACTTGCAACCAACAGAAACTCATCAAACTATAGCTAGAATACATTAGAAGATTATTCGTGGTTGAGATTCTGATAGATTATTGACAGCAAACAATGCATTTCGTCTAATTTCATCAAAACAAAATTGCTCAATTTTCGTTCATTTCGTCTAATATCATTCAGATAAATCCAATCACAAAACCCTAGCAAATTCAATAACGATAAATTTCAGACATCCATCAAATTTAATAACAAATAGCAAAGTATCCAAATATACATAAAAGCAATACACAATTCAAGCAATTGGAATTCGAATCTAACCAGAGATTGTCGACCGTTCGTCGGAGATTCGGACGGGAACTTTTGCGTCGAGAAAGCGTAATCGTATTGCCGATCGAAACGATAACCGATTTACAGTTGAAGAAATATGCGTCGATACATGTGTAGAACAAAGATGGGAGTGATTTGAGTGAAATAAGAACAAAGAAATATGTGTCGATATATGTGTAGAACAAAGATGGGAGTGATTCGAGTGAAATAAGAACAAAGAAGAGAGAGACGGAGGATTGGATGGAGAGGAAACTTACAGTTTATCGGATGATTTGGGGTTTTAAAAACTAAATTACGCTATAGGTTCCACAATTTAATACCCTTGTTTCTTTGGCCCCCAAAATTTTAATATTATACTAAAACCCCAATTTTTGAGGGGGCAAATTTTACAAAATTTCTGTTACTATATAGGTTAAAAAAAAAAAATCCAAACTTGAGTGGGGCAGCTGCCCCTGGGCACACATTGGCTCCGCCCCTACCTTCAGTCGAGCCTCCTTCTTCTGTCGTTGATTGATGGCGGATGATCCCTTTACTACGAAATTCGAGCGTCCTGTCTTTCGTCAGGAGGATCTTGACGAGTTGAGGGAAATCTACTCTGTTCGGAGGTCTTTTGTCTTAGGTTGCCACGAGCTCTGACGAGATTGACGAGAGGGCTTGTAGTTATTCCTCGGTGGATATTTGTATGAGCATGCGTTTGTGGGTTGTCGGAGGTTACCTTTTTCTTTCTTTGTTCGCAAACTTTTAGATTTTCTGGGGCTGTGTCCCTAAGTTAGTTGATGCCAAACAGTTGGCGTATCATGCATGCCATGCTGATTTTGTGGGAGGAGTTTAGTCAAGGGAGTTGTTATCTGTCGGTGGAGGATTTCCTTCACTACTATCAGCCCAAAGAGGACTCTGGTTGGTTTTATTTTAGGCTCGGGAAGGTAAGGGCTACTTCCAATAAAGTTTGGAGAGGTCGGTATTTCTTTGCTTCCGGAGAGGGTTGGAATTTCAAACTTGGGAGGAGCCTGACCCAGTACTCCTTGAATCCGATTGTTGTGGGGTAAGCCCGTTGTAGCGGATCTTTCTGCCCAGCCCCAGGCGAGCGACGAGATGACTCAGATGAGTGCCCATGTTCAAGTGACTGGGGATCATCCAGTTTCGGTCGGCAACTCTCTGATGACTCTGGAGAAGTTGTAGCATACTTTCTTGGGCTAACATCGCTGTAAGGGCCTCGTTTGCGCATTATATATGCGTGTGCGACTGTGTGAGCGTACTTTTTCAGTTGATGCTTCTAATCCTCTTTCACCTTCCATGTTTGCAGTACCACGATGAAGAGCCCCCCAGTAAGGAGGCTGTGGCAAAGCTCGCACATATTTGGGTACCGATGAGTAGTTGTTATATATCCTATTTCACCTTCCATGTTTCAGTACCTATGAGTAGCCCCGAGCTAGCTACAGAAATCTCTGAACTGATCATTATCGAACTGCTTCCTCAATACAACATTTACTGAATTACTAAGCGAGTAGATAGAGTAGATATAAATAAAGAAGATAGACCAAAAAAAAAAAAAAAGAAAAAATACTCTCTTCATCTTAAAAATATCAATAATATTGGCTTTCACAAGCAAGTTTAATTATTTTTGTGTGTAAAAAATGCTAAAAATGTATATATTAATGTATTATAAGTATCCTATTATGTATCGCATATCGCATCATGTACGAACTACACTACCTCTTGTAAGAGAGAGATGTTCGAAGTTGTGGTCATAAACTATGCATGTTAACCTTTACTCGAGGTCAACTATTACTGCACATAATCACACCAAAACCAATAGCCAACCGCAATATTGACCAGAGCAACGGCATTATTGAACTCGTGCAAAAAACTGCACATGCCCAACCACTAGGTTGGCATTTTGTTCTCTGTGGGCAAACTGAATTGGGTACTATTGTCAACGCCCACTTCAAATCAAAGCCCAAGCTATTAATGGTCATGGACATGTCAACAAGGAAGCCAACCTTGAGCCAGATTTTGGGCAGCCCGTATCATATCATTCCAGATGGTTTAGAGCTAGGTTCGTTATTGTTTTTATGTATAATTTTTGAGGTAGCTAGCAAGATGGATGATACGTTAAAGCCATGTTTGGATCAAGTATTTGGTAAGAAAAAAAAATTGAAAAAATTAAATCATCAACGGTTCAAAACTATTGGATATCCTCTTAACTTTTTCTTTCTTTTCTTTTCCTTTCCCAAACACAGTGTCAAGGTTCAAATTATTCCACCAATTGATTTTCAAAAGCCTAAGCATTCTTAACAAACAATTCGAATGCAACAATCACTCCCAAAAATCAAGGTAATACATATGTATATTTGTATACATGTACGTGTATGTGTGTGTATATCTATATCTATATCTATAAGAGAGAGAGAGAGAGAGAGAGAGAGAGAGAGCACCAGAAAAAGTTGTTGTGGTGATTTTGGGTGCAAATCATGGTTGCAACAAGCCCTTGGGCCTCCACTGGCTATTACAGAGAGAAGACAGGTGAGGAGATTCACAAGATAATCTTTTATATTTGTAATGGGTTATAGTGATTTTTCACAAGTAGAGAAGGGACTGTAGCATTTAAAAAAATGAGGTGTGAGATAGTAGATCTGTTGACTAAGTTAATTTTGATGGAATCACTTGCCAAATTGGTTAAATTGGGATACAGAGGCTTTTGGAGATGATCTCTAAGCCAATTATTTTCTGGAACTCATTAACCCAAATAATATGAGGTATTTGGTATAATTGACTTTATGTAAGATTGTTTAAAAAATTAAAGCCTCAAAATAGGCTTATAACAATTATTTCTTTTTCTTTTCAGTTTTTTTTGCAAGTTAATTTTTGACTCAAAGAGAAGGTAAAAATACTCTAACATAACTTTCCAAATAATAAAAAAATTGCAATTTAAAAGTTGTGTCCCGCCAAACATACACAGAAATTGAAAAGATGAGGAAAGAATAGTACAGATTTGGTTGGCAGTCCCATCACTTGTGCATAACAGATAAGATTCAATCAATCTCACTTCTCAAAAGGCGAAAAGCAATGAGAGACAATACAGGAAAATGGTGCTGATTAATTCGGTTCTGGCTTTTCAAAACCTCGATGAGCTAAGTCATGAATAGTAGCTTTGTTTGAAAATGAGAAGTAAACAAAGAGTCACCATTCTGCATAGTTTCTTATATAATGATTTTTGTCCTATTTAGCTTATCCTGTTAAAAGAAATTGTGTTTGGGTGTTAGTCATAGAACTGTGTGCTCAAAACTATTATCGGTCACACACAAACACAAAAGACATAAAGATGTTACGTGGTCGTCCACAGCGTTCCTACGTCCACGGAGAGAAATCACCAATCCACTATGCGAACGAATGGATTCACACGGAGGAGACTCACCTCTCAACTCACACTTCACACCCTTCTCTCCAACTGCTCTCTGTCTGCCTCTCAATCTCACCTCCAGCAATCTGCTCTCATCCCCCCACAACACAAACGCATACGTTAAAATCTAAGCACCCTACCAGTCCCTTTGATAGACGCAATGAAGGGGTGAGGACTCCTACCAGAATACCTAATCATTATCCTAATCTATCTAGGAAACAAAAAGATAAAGACTCTCCAATAGTTAATGAATAACTTCGATAGTTTTTAACCGTCACAATGGACACTCCATATGAATCCATCGGGCCGTGAGCTGGCTACTGGACTTGGACTCATCCAGTGGGCTGTACTCAACAATCTCTCCCTCCAGCCCACTAGAGGGTAATCCGTATGTCTTCAGTGGTCCTTCCTAACATCTTCTTATCCAGCTTCCCCATACGCACTGCAACAGCATTCGAATACCTTAGTATCCTCATAACGGGCTACTTCCCTTCCCACCGAAGTGTCTTCACCTCCACACGAAGTGCCGCACCTTCTCACCGAGGTGCCCTGCACCCCCCCACTGGGGTGGCTCCCCACCCCCCCACAGGGTGCGCCGCAAAGTACGTCCCTTGCGAGGTTGTCGTGGCTTCCATCTCTCCTCCCTTTGCACACAACTGGAGAGGTCCACCCGCCACTGAATCAATCGAGAGCAAAAGAGACTCGCTTCGGCGTCGCCGCGCCCTTCGCTGTACAACTTCTCAAAATCGACTTGGTTCTCCTTCCTCTGAGCTTCTCTATGGACATCCTGCACTGCTGGTTGCACACTCGTGTCTGGCCAGACTTCCGTACATATTTCCAAAGCATCTTCTCCCTGCTCTCTTGTACCATTCCCCGGATCCTCAGATACCCCTTGCGCTGCCCTTTGCGTACCTCTGTGCAACGGTTTGCTTCTCTTGTCCATTCTTCCTTGCTAATACCACTGTTCCATGTCGACAGTAGCTCCCCCTGTCTGGACATCCCCCTCCAATCGGTATAGCCCCTTCAGTCTTGCTTTCCCCACAGATCTTCCTTGTTTTCCTGGAAACTTTGAGAGTTCCCTCCCACCTCAAAGCTGCATCCTTTGAATCTACATTCCAATAAAAATCAAATTTTTTTTAGTAGATTAGGACACATGCCACCCTCAGTCAACGTCACAGACCTCCCGCTGAATGGGAACAGGACTGACCCTCTTACCAACAACTCTGCTAGCTGGTTGTTCGCATCCATATACGTCCCTCGCATGCTGCATATGTAGAGAGAACACCTCTATATCTTGCACAAGGGGTAGTAAGCACTGCCTGAATCTAATAACCCAATTGACTTTCCATACTTCCGATGCTGCTAGGAGGCAAAACCCATCATCATCAGCCATCAATGCTGTCGCTGATGTATCTGAAGACTGAAACCTGTTACTTTGTACTTGGACAATCCCTCTTGATATGCCCTCTGGTCGCAATAAAAGCACCTAACGTGCGACCCTCACTTGTGA
>CM018915.1:15846017-15848517 GCA_009663005.1 Actinidia chinensis | reverse complement strand
ACCCAGCTGGCTTCTTACTCTTCCAATAAATAGGAATCCCCAAAAAGATCAGAATCCAGTGGTAGATTTGCGATCAACAGGATCACTAGCCCAATCAGCATTAGATATGCACACAATTGTCAGATGATTTACGGTAGTAAAAGACTTTGAAATTGAGTACCACGTAGTACCCACACCCCTTCAAAATCCGAAGCGACAGCCCATGAATAGTATTCATTACTAACAAACTGACTAACAATATGAACCCGCATATGCAATGTCTGGCGAGTAATTAGTGAGATAGACCAAACTCCATAATAGTTGATATAAGAAGGATCGGTTAAGGAGTACCAATCATTCGAGAAATCGAATATTAAGTTCAAGGGAGTCTGGACAGTCTTAGTATTAGTAAGACAGCTGCTCAAGAAGGGTATGCAATGTACTTAGACGTGAAGTAGATACCCTAGTAAAAAAGGCTATTTCTAGCCCAAAAAATAACGTAGAGGTCCTAAATCCTTCATTTCAAATCGAAGCCAATTCTAATTTCAATCGATCATTCCAGCCACAATCATCACTTGTACTCAACCATGTCATTAATCATAATAAAAAGATACGACCAACAGTAGTGGGACTTTTTATAAACAGAGCAGAATCATGATTGCTGGATCGCAAACCAATGAGAGGTATCACAGTCGATAATTTTTCAACCAAGTCACGCTGGGTGCCTTGCTTGAGACCATATAAAGCTTTTTAGCTTACAACTCTCTAAAATTGTGGGCAACACCAGGTGGGGAGTCATATAAACTTCTTCTGAAGATCGCCATTCCAGAAGGCATTCTTACATTCATTTGAGAAATATGTCACTGATGAATAGATGCAACTGCAAATAAGAGTAAGAATAGTAGTCAGTTTTTGCAACTTGAGCAAATCTCTTCAAATCCATACCCTACTAATTTAGAAAACCGTTGGCTACCAAACGATCCTTGTATCGCTCATAGAAACCATCAGCCTGGTTTTGATTTTGTAGACCCACCGAGAACCATTTTACTCTTACGAGATGGGAAGGTACCAATTCCAGTACCAGTGTTATGCAAAGCAAAAGTTCCTCAGTCATAGCCTGCAGACCAAAGGGGGTGTGGGATTACGAACAACCTCTTTATATAACGATAGCGGCTCAGAAAGATTTTGAATAGTGGCTAAGAAAGAAGCAAAGAACTAGATAACAAATCAGAAATCTGGCCAATTAGTAGACTTACGAATGCGCAGGATAGCGAGGAAGAGGATTTCCACAATCTCAGAAGAGGATCCACAATCTCAGAATTACTTGGTATGAAGAAGCTGAGTAGGATCCACAATCTCAGAGTTGTCGTATGCAGGTAGAGGCTGCGCGGATGTGATCGGAGCATCAGATGCCGAAATAAACCAATTTCGTAGGGAATTGGAGGATGGGTGAACACTGTATCTTGATTTCTCAACAAGGGTCAATTCGAATAGAGATCAGATTTATCCAGTTAGGATTACTATTAGGAAAGAAGACGGTATATGCTCAAGGAACACAACTGACGGGACACATATATTTATTAGTAACCAGATCTAAACAACGATATCCTTTTGACGCTCACACATATCCAAGAAACACAAAGTGCATGCAACGATAAGACAACTTACTCGTTCTCCACGAGACGAAACAAAACAACACAACCAAAGACTCTTAAGAAGGTAATATCTAGAGGACGACCATGCAATTGCCAAAGGAGACAATTCCTGAATATGCGATGATGGAACATATTAATGACCCTAGCACATGAAACTCCTCCCCCGAAAGTCTAGGAACCAAAGCAGAACAAAGAGAGATCGGGCCCATTCAACAATTGCCTATTTTTCTTTAGCCACCCATTTTGCCTGGAGTATCAGTACAAGAGGATTATGAAGAGTTCCATCTACGCAATCAACGCAGAAAATTCTTCGAGTATATTCACCACCCAAATCACACCTAAAACATTGTGATATAGCAGAATGTTGGTTGTCACGAGAGCTCGAAAGGATTTTATAAATACCAAAAATTCAGAAACGATTTTTCATAAGATAAACCCAACAATAACGAGTGTATCATCAATAAAAGAAACATAATAATGCGATCCGCCTTTTGTAGCACTAGGACCAAACGCCCCCACACATCATAATGACTAAATCAAAAAGTCAAGAGATACGAGATCTTCTATTAAAGGTAGAGCGAAACTTGGCTATTTTACAACCACTGCAAGTAGAAATACATGTGCCTGACATTACCACCTAGGCTCGCAGAGGCCTAAATACTTTCATGAGAGACGAGACCATGACCTAGACGAGAATGTCCATAAATAAAAACGAGAATAGCGGACTCAAAAACGAAAAGAATGACAAATCGACACCAGTAGCAGCAACTGCAGATACACTCAGTTGGTCAAGATATATAACCTCCCTGCCTATGGCACTGTCCCAATCAGCTTCTGGGTTTGCAAGGCCTGCCCTGACAAGAAGT
>CM018915.1:15808517-15818517 GCA_009663005.1 Actinidia chinensis | reverse complement strand
CTAAGAGGGGGTCATTATAATTTTTTCAAACGTCAGGAATACTTTGTGTATTAACCTGAAACTTCAAGAGTGGTCAATATATTTCACCCTATATATTATAGATGTTTGTTGACAGTAAAGGATAATGCAGGTTAACGCGTGAAGGTGTTGGGCAGTTAGAGTGGCCACGTGCCAGAATTTTAGACTAGGTACAGAAGATCGGATCCCGTACACTAACAGCCTGTTTGGCATCCGGAGATGTCCCGGATTTGGACATCTCCCAGATTTGGACTCCCTTTACCTCTTCTCCCGGATTGGCAAAATATTTTCTCTCCTGATTTCTCTCAATGGCTTACAAATCCATCTACAAACACACAAAACAGCCGCATATGTGACGGACTTTTTTTTTTTAGGGGATACCCCCGTCGTGGGTCACGCGGAGAACCGCGTGATGCGGAAAAGACTGTTGTGCCCCCTTCGTTTTGGGCTGGATGATAAACTCAAAATTTTGTGCAGATTGTTAGGTGCTGTGTAATTAGCCCCAAAACCGAATCAATTCTGCAAAATTAAACAAAAACAAAATCGGAAACTCACGATTTGCAATTACTGGACGAGATTACGTGGATGTTTAGCCCACGATATTGTGCTCCATGTCGCTAATTTTACAAATCGGCCGTCGGTGCGAAATCGCCGAACGTGGCGGGAGGTCACATGGGGCAAGGGTTGGGTGCATGGAAAATGTGTGAGGGCGAGGAGAATCATAAAGAAAGAGATCGACGGAGAGGGGGTGAAATTGGTAGGAAAAAGAGTGCCGGGGTGGTCGACAGGGTTTTTTGTTGGTTGGCCGGACACAGCGGCGATGTAAGTGGGGACTGTAGGAGTATCAGAAGCGAGGAGAGAAGAGAGAGAGAGAAACGAGGTGAGAGGAGCCAAAGGCCCCGTGTCTCGTTTAATGGTTTTAAGCCAATAATACACCATGGCCCCTCCAGTTCTTTTTAGTTTATGATATGGGTCCTTAATGGTTTTTAATGCAATAATTACACCATGCCCTCATAGTATTTTTAGTTTGTGACATGGGTCCTGCGGGCAATACAATAAATGATGTGAAACATATTTGTAATATATAAGATACTCTCGCTTAAGGTATTCTGACAGAAGACGCTTTCGGGCAATCTCTCCCACTTGTGTTCTCACTTTATATGACCTAGGGTGTAGGAAACTCTCTGAAGATATATAATTAATTTTGATAATTTAACCAAAATAAAAACTCGAAAACTATATATTTTTAGATTATATATTTTTAATATTTAAAGTGAAAAATTTTATTTTAATCATCTAAATATTAATTAACTAGATATTTTATCTAATTAAATAAAATTACATTCCATATTAAAACTAATTCATGAGAATGGGCGGTGGTAATTTTATTCTTTTTCATCCTATCCGATCATATCCAACTTCCAAATCCCCCTTCTCCAAAAATACATCCCCAAACACCAAACTACAATATTCACCCTTTTTAAAAACGGTGGGCCCGTATATAAATCATCCCTTATTTCAAAATCCCCATCAAATTCCTCCCTCATTCTCAATCCACCCAAATCAAATCCTTCCACCAAACGCCCTATAAAGGGGTTAAGATCCAGGGTATATTTTCCTGAAGTGTCCTGGAGTTATTAAAACGACGTCGTTTTAGTAACTCTGAATTTTTTTCTTGGCATTCAAAACGATGCATTTTATTATCAAAATGACGTGGTTTTGATTTGACTTAAAATTTTTGGTTTCTCTTTTTTTTGAACGCGTCTCTCTCTCTTCTCAAGCAATGCCAGTAACACTCTCTCTCCTCCAATTCCCTCAATCCCAACTCCAATCCGTCACCCTCAATGGCTTGTCACGCCCCTCTCCTCCGCAAACCCACCTCTTTCTCTCTCACTCCACGCTGCACCGCCCTCCCTCTGATCTGAGCCATGAAGTCATTGCAGGGCCGCATCGTGTGCTCCACCAACGACAAGACCGTGTCCGTCGAGGTCATGCGCCTCAACCCACGCCCCAAGTACAAGCGTCGGGTCAGAAAGAAGAAGAAGTTCCAGGCCCACGACCCCGACAACTAGTTCAAGGTCGGCGACTATGTCCAACTCGAGAAGAGTCGACCCATTAGCAAGACCAAGGCCTTCGTCGCCGTTCATATGCCCCCGAGAAATGTGCAGAAGACCGCAGAGCCTGTACCGGAGGACCTTGGGCTTCCGCTCGAGTCCCAGCAGATATGAGATCGAGTGGTGTGTGTTTATGTGTTTTTATTGTGATTGTCTGGGTCTGCCTGAATTTCAGGTCTCTTCAAATGGATTATGATTTTAATTTTGATTTTGTTGATGGGATAGTTTTGTAATTTATGGATAGATTTGTTCATGGGTATACTTTGGATTGAATTGCTTTAAAACCTCTGTTTGTGAAACTACAATGTGTTTGTGAATTTGCCAATGAGGAAAAATGGGTTGTTGGTCGCCATTGGGATATAGGCCATGTTTGTTTGGTGGGATTAGGCCGGACTGGACAACGAGTCTAGTCCAGTCCAGTATTTATTTGCAAAAAATGACTCCGGACTATTAGTCCGACCGGATTAATAGTCCGGTATATGTGGAACTGTACTGTCCCGGGGGTTGGGATGGGATAACTAGTCCCCGGACTAAGCCTAAGTCGGACTAATATGTAAAATTATTAATTTACCCTTACACATTAAATAATTTCCCCCCTCTCTCCCTTCTCTCTTTCCTCACTCTCCCCTCTCTCTCTCCTCTCTCTCTCCTCTCTCTTTCGATTTTTTTTTAATTTTATTTATTTTATTTTTTTATAGTGTTTTAATAATTTTTTCATTTTTTTATTAATTAATTTTTTATCAATTTTTTTTGGATAAACAATTTTTTTTTTTGAAAATTAACCATTTTCTTAAAAAATATTTAATGAAAACAAATATTAAACAAAATAATTTTGAAATATATATTTATTGAGAATAAATTTAAAAAATTTATTTTTTAAAATAAAATATTTTCAAAAATTAAATAAAAAAATTTACATTTTAAAAACAATTTTGAAATTAGTTATTTAAAAAAAATGTTATTTTTTAAAATAATTTTATAAAAAAAAAAAAAAAAAAAAAAAAATTTGTATAAATTATTTCAAAAATAAATAAAAAAATTTACATTTTTTTTTTTTTTTTTTTTTTTTTTTTAAACAAAATATTTTTCGAAAACGGGAATTTTTAAAAAGAAAACTTGTTTATCCAAAAATAATTGAAGGGGTATGCTGGGTCATTTCCTCATTGTCCCCCCAGTTCCGATTGTTAGCAAACGCACATGGGACAAGAGAACTACCACTTATCCAAGTTTTGTCCGGAGCAAAACAAACGCCTACACGATATATCCGGGGCCAAATAATCCGTGGGGGGGGATAACGAGTACCGTCAGTTCAATCCGGAGGCTATTAGTCCGGAGATTCCTTGCCCAGTCCGGCAAACAAACGAGGCCATAGAAACCACCTTTAGAACTAGTCTCTAGTGAATGATGATTTGTTTCCATTTTCATTAGGATTAACACAGTTGGTGACCCAACCTCATATATTTATTTTTTGACATGGAAACCACATACTAAGCAAGAGAGATGATGCTTAAAAAGTGGGTTCAATATATAAGAAATGTATGTAGCAACTTAGTTTGAGCAGTCCAGTCCAGTCTCCCTTAATTTTAGGTTCTTCAATGGATTATATGCTCTTTTATTTTGTGGGCAATTTTGTTGATGGGTATGCAACATGCTTTGGATTAAATTGCTTTTAACTGTTGCGAATGGGTTTTTTCTTTCAGTTCCTGGCTTGACTTTTCCCACGTAGGAACAGTTTGTGAAAATCTCTTAACCAATGAATTAGTTAAAGATTAATGATTGGTACACACCCAAAAGTGGGTGTGTACAAGATACACCTATTTTGTCCTCTCACAAAATAAGTAGGACCCGTCTTAATTAAAATTTTTAAAAATACGTGAAAACCCTAATTAGGGTGAGTCTCACTTATTTTGTGAAAGGGCAAAGACACACCCACCTATCACTATTGTTAGATAAAACTAGGCACTCTTATACAGAATGTGTTTGTGAAACTGTAAACTGTATGTTTGTAAATCTGCATGTGAGAGATGGTTGCCTCTAGGTCATGGGAACCCTCTTTAGCATAGTTATAAAAAACCGAACCGGCCGGTTCAACGGTTGAATCGGGAACCAGACAGTGAATCGGAGAGTTTAATTAAAATACGAAACATGCATATGAACCCGATTGAACGGCCGAACCGGCCGGTATTTGAAACTCATGAACCGGCCGGGATTTAGTGAACCGGGCCAGTTTTGAAAAAAGTAAAAAAAAACACAAATATTTTTAAAAAAAAACAAAATATTTAGTGGCATAAGGTGGTTTTTATTTTTAATTTTTGGGTTTTTTGGTTTGATTTTGGTATTTTATTTAGCTAGTATTTTTAAACTTTATTTAATAAAAAAAATGAGTACAATAAAAAAAAAATGTACAAATCACTATCTTTACAGATTATATATTATAATTGATATATCGAGATAGTATTATCAACAAAAATAATCTAATGTACTAAAAAATAAAAAATAAAAAAGTATAGGAGAAAAAATCCAAAAAAATAAACGGCAAAGACAAATAATAATGCCACATGATTATCTTAATAATGCAAATTATGACAAATTTTACGTTTTTTCTTTTAAATATAACAATACCAACAAGTAATAGTTTAAAAAAATATTAAATTGAAAAGAAAAAGAAAATCATCTTAAATATTTTATAATTATATATTTTTGTACTTTTTTTATATGTATTATTAGTTGTAGGTATGTGAATAGTGTATGAAAAAAAGTACTTTATCCATTTATAATTTTTAATTTATTTTTATTTAAATATATTTTTATATTTGTTTATATAAACGGTTAAACGGTGAACCACGGTTGAACCCCTGAACCATTGAACGTGCCTTAACGGTTCATCACCGGTTCGGTTCTGATAACTATGCTCTTTAGAACTACTCTTTATTAAGATATGCTGATTCAATTTCCAGTGGGATAAACACAAGTGCTGATAGCAGAGGAAATATATATATATATATATATATATATATATATAATATAAAGTGGGTTAAACCATTAGGAAATGTATGTCGCGTCAGACACAACTATTCTACCCTGAAACAATTAAGCTAACTATAAAACTCTCTAGTACATTGGGTCCTAAACCATCATGATAATACTGGCAAATTACTACATTATAAAGAAACATGTTATATTAATGAAACCATGAAATCAAACTACATCCCAAGTTGTGTCCTTGCACCATAACCATCAAAAACCATTTGTTCCCTTGAATACATTGATGATGCTTAAGATGATGACCGTGTATCCAACCGAGTGGTGGTAGATATTCCAATAAAGTTTGTATTTGTGTTCTTTCTTCGGTCTTAGGCGCAAAGAAAGCACCTAAAGCGTTGTTAGGCAGAAGAGCAGAATGCCAATGGTCCTGTGGGCATTGTGTTGGATCCTGGGAGATTTATTTCCAAGTAAGAGACCAGTTACCCATCCGACAACACCAACGATGTAGGCAGAGGTTTGGCAAGTGACATGAAGGTAAAACCATGCAGGGTCTTCTGATTTGAACACTCTCACATACCTTGCAATCACAACACCAAGAAGCATCATGATACCCCAACTTATTGCATTTAGCACTCCATGCATGTGGTTGATCTTGATCTTTGAATTAGCTGTACCTGTTGTTCTAGATTGTCTAGAAAGAAGATTCAGAGTCGCCATTGATCAAACATTAGCACCAGAGAGATCATGCATCTTAGGAGAATCATTCAAGACCGGGACATCTTGCCAAAAAACAAAAGTGTAACATCAGCAAAACCCACTTTGAAAAAACATCTAGCAAAAAATTTCACCCCAATTGAAGCATGTGCAGACACATACATATGCACATATACAAAAATAAATTGCAGGAAAAGGAAATCTTTTACTTTTATGCCCTAATCAATAGCAATATAAAATGAGTAAAAAGTATAAATATAGTTACCAGAAACACAACTCATTTTAAGTTTGCTAAGTCCTAGTTCTTCTATATTCTAATGTTTGTGTCCCAAATGAGTTACCATCACTCTAGCAACTTACCACACCACAAACAGATTTACGTGGTTCGGCTAACGTGCCTACGTCCACGGGAGGATCTGTTAATTCAATATCTCAGAATGATTACATAGAATACAAAGGAGGAGATCACACTCACTCACTCATCATCTATCTCTCATCTCTCAGTTTGCTCTCTTCTCTCACAGCCACTCTGTACCTTTACAGAATTTCTCGCCCAGCCCACTCTCTGCTCTGCTCTCATTCAGAAGTCTTATATAGACCACAGACAGAAAGGATGAGCTCATGGCTGAGCTCATTCATGCCTCCATTGTTGACCTGAGGAGGGAGGAGCGTCTCTCTTTCGCTCTTTTGCGCCCTCCTCTGACTGCTTCTGTCAGAGCATCTCGCTCTTTCCCATCTTCTATTCGTCTCTCTTTCTTCTCTTGTTCCATTCTATTTACTCTAGAAGGTTATGGGCTTGGGCTGGGTTCTTCATGGTTTGGGCCTTCATTGTCTTGGGCTTCACAACTTGGCTGGATCCTTGGCCTTCATTGGGCTGGAACCAACAATCTCCCCCTCCAGCAATTGATGGGTAACTGATCCGCTCCCACCCCCCCCCCACCCCCCCCCCCCCCCCCCCCCCCCCCCCCGTAAAGATCTGCAGACTCCATCCGAGATACCTGCCTCCATCATGGGCAACGCACTCCCGACGGAAGTGCCTGCACCTTCTCACTTAGGTGCCCTTGCTCCCCTCACCGGAGAGCTCCGCAAAGTACATCACTTGCGAGTCGTCGTGGCTCTCTCTCTCCTCCTTGTGACACATTTGAAGAGATCACGCCACTAATCAATTCGAGACGAAAAGAGACTCGTTTCGGCGACGTCGCGCCTGTGATGTAAACAACTCTTCAGAATCGACTTTGTCTCCTTCCTCTGGACTTTCTGGAACATCTGCACCTAGTTGCACTGGTCTTTTCTGATCAGACTTCCCGCACGTGTCTCAAAGTATCTTCTTGCGCTCTTGTACCACTTTGGCTCCCCAGTGTCGCCTGCGCTTGCTTTGTGTGCCTGTGTGCCCCTGTTGCTTCCTCTTGTCCATTCTTTCTTCTTATATCACTGGACCCATGTCGGACGCGTCTCTTCCTGTCTTGCCATTCCCCCTCCAGTCGTATAGTCCCTTTTGTCTTCCTTCCCCTCAGCATCTCTTTGTTCCCCTTGGAAATTCTCAAATCCTCCCTTACGCAATCGCAACCCCCCCCATTGAATCTATCATCCAATGGAAATCAAATTTTTTCCATAGTTGGGAACATGCCGTACCTCGGTCAACGTCAACACACCTTCCCGTCTGCTATTGGCGGACCGGACGTTCCCTTGCCAACAACCTTGTTCGTCGTGTTGGTTCCCGGCCATCCTTACAAGTCCCCCCTCGCATGCTGCGATGTTATAACATCTTCCTGATCTCTATCATATGGAAGGCCAACTTCCTGAATCCCATACCCCGTCTGGATTCTCATGCTGTCGATGATACTAGGAACGCTCATTATCTGAATCTTTCCATCACTGATTGCCCGATCTGATGCGTCTCTGAAGACTGCATTGTGTTTTATCTTATGGGCAATTCCCTCTTCATAGCCCTTCTTGGTCACAGAAAAAACACTTAAAAACTGCACCCCTTGATGGCCCTCTGCCGTCCTTTCCATTATTCCTCTGGTGGACCTCGACCCCTTTCCCTACTTCCGTCGGAGATTGGCCTGCCGACTCACGTCGCTCGTCATTCCATCTCTTTCTTCCGTGCTCTTCGTTGAATCTGGCATCCTTGACGTACTCAGAGTCAACTTCCCATCCTTCGCGGAATTCTGAGAGAAACCACCCATGTCTCCCAACTCTCTGTAAGAAACTCAGAAGCAGTACGACCTGGCAGCTCATCGTCAAATGGAGGTCTATACTGGCCAACTGGTTACCAAATTCTGGAACTCACTCGTATGTTCCGCCACTGTCCCTCTCTGAAGTTTTCAGATTCACAGCCTCTCATCATAAGGCCTTGTTCCGATTGTCTTCGCCTGGTACATCTTCTCCAATTTAGTTCTAATCGTAAGCACCGTCTCTTTCTACGTGGTGAACACTTCGTGTCCAATGCACTGTCTGATACCCAATGTTTTTTCTTCATCGTTGTCCATTCCTCATCCTTCTTCTCTGTACGGTTCTCTCCCTTTATTCTCCAAGGATCATTCAAACTTTACAGAATAGGATTGTCCTCCATCCTCGGTTCCATAGGGCGGATTTGTAGGCTGAAAGCATAATCATCGCTCCCAAATTACTCTTCCCCATCTACTTCTCCTCAAATAAATCAAATACTCGAAAATCGACTCCCGTGGATGGATCCGGAACGCCGAGAAACCAGAAAGGGCTTTTTCGTCAACATCAAACTCTTTGGGACCCAAATTGAATAAATTAAAACTTCAGGGACTAAATTGTATTCTCAAACTTCAGGGGTTCATTCTGTAATTAACAGAAAATCCAAGGGAAAAGTGCAATTTTTAAGTTTAACGGTCAACGGTCAACGTTTGACCGTCAACGGCTGGTCAACACTCCTCGGGTTAACCGGTCAACGCTTATTACAGCGGCAGGATCGGCGCGGCGCTCGTGGGTGCTTCAGGGCTCGGCTGATTCGTGGGGTCGGTCACTCGCGAGTCGGCTGGGTCGACTATGAGGGGACTAGTCAGCATCGAAAAGAAATTGAGAGGGAGACTGGGGGCTCGAGACTATGGGGCCAAAAAGGTCACAACGAACGTAACGCGGCGGTGACATGCGAAAATGGTGTGGCGTGGGGTGGGTCGATGGCTCGCATTGTAAAGTTGGTCAGAGAAGGCGCAGGGACACAATCGAAGGCTAGGACGGACCTGGATAAAAAGAGGGAAGGATGCGGACGAAGATATAGCGACGCGAATGATTCACGAGACGGTACAGTAAATAGCGTAGATGCAAATAGAGGAACCAAGAACAAATGAGTCAGAGGTCGTTCGTGGTGACTCTCTGATCTGGGCACTCCAATGCATTCAACGCTGCGCGATGTGGTCTAGTTCTGTTGAACTCCGATTTGGTAGATCCGTATTAGTGCTTTGAGCTTCTATCGAAGAGACAATCTCGTGGTAAATGCGAATCAAACGCCGGTTTTGAGCAATTCGAATTTGCTCAGACATTCGAAAGATTACTCCGGTGCCTCCGGTGACTTCTAACTGGCTCTGATACCAATTTTGTGCCCAAAACGAGCTTACCAGTCACTCTACCAACTTAACGCACACACACACGACAGATTTACGTGGTTACTCGCGCTAACGATTGCCTCGTCCACGGACGTGTCTGATGCTGTTGTTTTCTACATTTCATTCTCTCATGATGAATTACAATAATACAAGGAAAGATACACTCACCGTCACTCGTATCATCCATACTACTCTCAATCTCTCAGTCTGTGCTCCTCTACTTCTCTCACAGCCACTCTTCACTCATTTACATTTTCTCGCCCCGCCCCTCTCTGTTCTCGCCACTCGTCTGCTCTTCCGCTCTCCAGTTCAGAGTACTCCCTAGTATAGACCACAACAGAGAAGGATGAGTCATGACTGAGCTCATTCATGCCTCCATTGTTGACCATGGAGGAGGGAGGGAGCGTCTCTTCTTTCGGCTCTTCGGCGCCTCCTCTGACTGCTTCTGTAGAGCAATCTCTCTCTTTCCCATCTTCCTCTTTCGTCTCTCGTTCTTCTGCTTTCCCATTCTATTTACATCTAGAGGTTATGGGCTTGGCTTGGGTTTCTTCATTGGGTGGGGTCTTCAATTGGGGCGTGGGCTTCACAACT
>CM018915.1:15796017-15798517 GCA_009663005.1 Actinidia chinensis | reverse complement strand
CTAAACTGGAAATTTGATCCAACGAGTTTGGCATAATGGATTAAAATACTTCTATTAGGAGTTGAATTGAGTTTGGTATAATGGATTAAAATACTTCTACTATACTGCAGATTCTCTTTCAAAATCGACTTAGATGTACTCATGTAGTTTTTAAATTCTACTGCAGGTCAAATGATCTATGGGCTTGATCCAACCATAGGGAAAGCCGTAGTTCAAGTTGCCCAATAGGTAGCTGAAGGAAAGCTAAATGACCCTTTCCCATGGTGGTTGGAGACTGGCAGGGAACTCAAAGCAAACATGAAGGCCATGAGGTAAGTAATTGTTTTGAAGTGCAGGTAATAAATGTTTATAGTTGTACTAGCTAGTGACGGTCGTGCTCGTCAAAGGCTGTCAGAGGTGAGTAGGCCCAGATCGTGACCTCACAGAGGTTCGACACCCTGTTACAGGTTCAATCAACGTCGGAATAGATCGTCAGAGGTCACGCCGACGTCGGAGAGGCCGGATCGGAAGCAGACGAAGCTGTCGGAGGTCGGGAAGCCTCAAACAGATGTTTACAAAGGGCAATTGGAGCCCTGTTAATCTTCTTCGGAGGTCGGCGAGGGTCAGTCAAAGTTGTCAGAGGTCGAGAATCGACGACTAGGGAACAGGTATGATTCTGGGTACTGTTTGGAGCTGGTTATGATTTTATGATTTAGGCTCTGATACCATGTTGAATAGGAAAGGGCTGAATTAGGGTAGGCTTGGAATTAGGTGTGAGGATGACGAGGACCTCTTCCTTTATACTATTAATGATAAATAAAATCAGAAATTTACACACACAAGTCCCTTCAATAATAATCTAATAATTAAAAATATAAGATAAAATATGTAATATCTAACAGTTTTAATTGGTACACTATCAATTTCGTTTTTGTGCTTTTTCAATCAATCAACTATTTTTTGTGCCTTGTAGGCCATTTGGAGCTGAATGTATTCAAGCCTATGATTGCAAATGCTCTTCTACATGTAAGTCTTGTTAGCATTTTATGGTTCATTGACTCTGAGGGTGGAAATAGACACAAGCAAGATATGAATAAATTTTAAAAGGGAGCTTAAGGTTCCTTTTATGTGGCACCCAGGAATGACTATGATGATTCTTGTTACCCCCACATCTGACACTTTGTCCTATTCTTTCTTTGTGTTTTTGCATCTTCATTTTAATGCTTGGGAAAAAAGAAATATTGTCCATTAGACTATCTTGTAACCTCCCATAATATCCAGCCTGACTTCTGAAAGTTTGCTCGAGTTGCTCGAGTGAATATGGGGAAAGACTGCAGAACTTTTCAGTCGGGATGGGGTGGGGTGGGGTGCTGGGCATGCAGTTATTTCAGTTTTGTTCAAATATTCTGGCAGTGGTTGGTTGAACTTGTGGTTCCGTTAAATGTTGTGGTTGTAAAAAACCCTAAGAGAATTTTGTGTAAACAATTAAAAAAAAAAAAAAATATTGAAAGAGAAAAAGGAAAGTGATGTTTCCCTTTCTCAGATGCAATCCTTTTTAATGCTACCTAAATTACAAGCTGAAAGTTAACGGCCTATCCAGGAAGCACTAGGATCGGTTCTAGAGCTTACTAGAATTTTATAAATCTAAACGGTACTACAGAACAATTTCCGTCTCCTAGATGCATGATGTGGGATTTTTACATTCTTTTGTATTACCATAGACACACTAATCTTTACTCACCCGGATTTTATGTGATGCATTTACTGACAGTCACTAAGATTGATAGGGGATGCATCTGCCTCTTTTGAAAAGAATTGCATGGGAGGAATTCAGGCCAATAAGGAAAGGATATCAAAACTGCTGCACGAGGTACGTCAGCAGATGGAACTTGAGGACTAAAATCTTTGGATTATTTATTAATGACCCAAACTAATAGATTATGATTTGTTGCTGTGTTAATCTGCTTGTCATTTCAGTCACTAATGCTCATCACATCTCTGAACTCTGTAATTTTCTCATCATGTGTTAATTATACCTTTTTCTGTAGTTACCTACCTCCTCCCGGGGAAAATTGGTTTTGGGAAGGGAAATTTTTGGTTTTGATTTTTGAAAATAACAATGAAGCGTGTTCTAGAAGCACGGGGTTACAGTTCAAAAAAAAGTAAGCAGTTACGCGTACCGGGGTTACCGGTGAACGGGTACAGGGGTTGACGGGTACTACGCAACCGGTACGCAAAAAACGTACCCGCGTATACGGAAAAAAAAGTACGGGTACTTTTGGATTATTAAAATTGGATTTATTGGGTACGGCTCCGGTACGGCCCATCGGATTCGGTACGGCATGGGTACGGCTCCGGTACGGCAGGGGTCAATTGTTATTTTGTTTTTAAAAAATTGAAAAATAGTTCCAATTGTTTTTAAACTAAATAAATATTAGGGGTGTATAGAAGTATAATTATACTATAATATACAAGTGTGGTCTCATATCATTTTATGCTTTCTTTTTTTTTTTTTTATTTT
>CM018915.1:15786017-15788517 GCA_009663005.1 Actinidia chinensis | reverse complement strand
CCACCTCCTCAATTGGGCCTTAATACAAGATTTGGAAGACCCTTTAGCGTTAGACGGTTAACACCACACTACTGAAAATTTTTAAAAAATTTGAGCAAATTACATTTACCTCCCTAAAGTTTTTTTTGATAACTACAGAGTGCTGTGCTGTGATGTTTGGTAGGACCAACTGGTGAATAATGATAGAAACTTATTAACGTTGTGAATTACTAAGGATAATAATTAAAATAACTCAATTTTTTAGATTGCAGGGGAACAATCGAGGGTCCTTAATTGTACACTCGGCTTATATTTTTTTAATGTTTCTGAACAACTATGCTAGAAGCACCGTGTGGGCAAAAATGGTTACACAAAGTCGGAAACAGATGGCCGGTCCCGGAACCTCCCGGCAAAAGACCTCCCCCCCCACCCCCCCCCCCCCCCCCAACCCCCACTAAAAAAAAACAAAAATTTTAAACCTCCTTCTTCTTTTTACTTTTTTGCTTATTTTGCTTGGTTCTACACGGTTGTCCTCCATAATGTTTTTTAACATTACAAAACAACCGACAATATCTATTGAAAATGTATAATTTAACCCCTCTAACCGTAATTCCTGCGTCCGCGACTGTTGCTAAATATGCAAAAAATAATGATGAACAGATAAAACTGGGTAGGCTTTGGGTGGATGATGCGGACACGAAAAGGATTGCACACCAACGTGGAAAATGCTGATGGTCCTTTTCACAATAATCTGCTTCATGTTGCCTAACAATTGTCTGAAATTCATCGGTTCAATGAATCAAGCAAGCAAAAGAAAAATCAAAGAAAGGAGTGGGGGTCGTATTTGGCTTACCCTTTTTGGACAACCTTTTCTAATTAGGCCCAGACGTTAATAGTTTTTTTAATTTAAATTTTTTTTTTTGTCTTTAGTAAAAAAAAAAAATCGGTTCATCGAAATTTTATACTTTTTCTATTTCTCTTGACGAAAGAAGTCTGAAAATGTAAAGAAATTTATCTAATTCAAAATAAAGTTTACTAAAGACGAAAACAAACTATTTTCATCCCAAAAAATATATAAAATGGGTTTTTTCATCTTTAGTGAATTTTTTTTCATATTAGGTAAAAAAATTTATATTTTCGAACTTCTTTCGTAACTAGGAACCTGAAAAGTATAAAATTTCGATCAATGGTAAAAAAAATTTACTAAAAATCAAAAAAATCAAAAAACCAAATTGCCTTAGATTTTGAATCGTAAATTGTGGAGGAAAATTATCTCTATTTTTCCTATTCTGTTCTTATTTTTATTTTGACATTTCCTTTTTTATTTTCCCACATTTTTTTCACAAATACATGATTTAAACACACCCCAATTGTTTGTGCTAAAACTTAATCATGGGTTTCAATATGGAAGAGGGCGATGGAATAGAGCTAGAAAATTGCTACTCCCCCTCTCCAGTGTCAGACCCTCCCCGGGCTCCACACCATTTTTTTTCTTAAAATTACTGTTATGCCCCCACCCTTCAAATCTCTCTCTTTTGGTTTGTTTTTTTTCAGTTTTTTTTTTCAGTTTTTTTCTTTTTTTATTAGTTTTGTTTTTGTTAATTATTGTTTTATCATTTATTTTACGTTTGAATAAATAGTTTTTTTTATTATATGTTTGTATATTTTTTTAAGTGTGAGTTTTGGGAGTATTATTTAAAAAATTTTATAAAAACTAATAAAAAAATTACTTTTTTTTTAAGTTTGTTTAATTGTATTTAGTTTTTGTTCTTTTTTCCATTAGTTTTCTTTTTTTAATTTTTTTATAGTTTGTTTTATTTCTTTTATTTTATTGTTAGTATTTGGTTATTAATTTTATTAAAAAAAAGGCCCATTCAAATGTCCAACGCTTGACACATATTTTGATGATTTTTAGTTTGAAAAATAAATTTTTATATTTTTTAAAAAATTTTTATAAATAATGACTCCTAAAATTTACAACTAAAAAATAAACAAAAAATTATAATATATAAAAAAAAATATTCTAAAAAAATAAAATTAATAAAAAAAAGAAAAAAACTGATAAAAAATAAAAATAAAAAAAGGAGAAGGGACAACGGAAAAAAAGGAAAAAAGGAAGGGAGGGACACAAGGGTAAATTTGGGATTGGGGCCAAGTGGAGGGTCTGACAAGGGAGAGGGGAAAAGCAGCTCTCATAGAGCTATATAGTTAATTTGTCTGTACCATTGAATAAAAGAGGATTGAATTTTTTTTCAATCTTATCCCATCTTTGGGGTGAATCATTCGGATTAGAGGTTACAACCTTCACCAAATCTAATGCACTGTTAGCAGTAAACAAATGTAACTATCGATAATGAATAAATTTACTAAATTACTTTTACTTTTATCTAACTTACATGTTATTAAGGATATTTACCAAGTTGGTATCCGTATTCGGTTTATATTCTTTCTTTTTATATGTTCTGTATAAATTTATACGGTATACACTATTAATGCTGATGATGCTTCCTTTCACGGTAGC
>CM018915.1:15758517-15761017 GCA_009663005.1 Actinidia chinensis | reverse complement strand
GCTCACATTTGATCTAATGTAGTAATTGTTTTAGTTTGTTTGTGAGTTTTTTAATAATTTTTTATTTAATCAATTTTTTATAATTTTTTGGTTCATCTTGACAAGAGGAGGCTGAAAATGCGTGTGAACCTCCTTACATCTTTAAATGACAATGAAAGATGAGTAATTTTAGTTCCACGGGTTATAGCCACAACTCAAACTACAATTACCATGGGACTCATCCTTATGTGCTTAGAGTTGTATTTCAAAATAGGATCGTGGAATGAATTAGATGGTCTACCATGAGCTACGCTTTCGTCCTAATTTGTTTGTCTATTTTTATTATTTCTACTGTTCAAAATAATTAAGGTAAATTTTATCGTTGGTCCTATAGTTTAGGCAAATTTTCATTTTGATCCTATAATTTTAATTTGAACAATTAGAATTCTGCAATTTCCAATCAATTGCAATATGGTCCCTCTATCCAAATTCATTAAAAAAATTGACGAAAAATGAAGAAAAAAAGACCCCAAAAAATTATGTAATTTCCGTTATAATTTTTCACGGATTTAGACTGAGAGACCACATTGTAATTGGTTGGATATTGTAAGATTGTTATGGTTCAAACTAGATATACATATACCAAAGTGAAACTTCACCTAAACTACAGGATTCAATGGTAAAATTTACTCAAATTTATCCACTTCTAAATGTCAACAACATATTTTATAAATTGATACGATGCACCTAGTTTGCATTTTTAAATAAATTCAAACTATTGAATAATAATCTTAGTTTCTAAAGGAGGCTTATCAAAATAACAAATACATGGGACAAGTGATTATCAAATTACTTGGTCCCACTATCTTTATTGCTATGTGGCTCACTTCAGTTGTTCAGAATTTAATGTGGAAAACATATGCGAAGGAAAAGTGAATTGAAGTTATATGGAAAAAATATGATTTATTGAGTATGCTCATTTGGTGAGAGAGTTTTGTTAAAAACCTCAAAAATGGTACTATAGTTCAATTGCAAGTAGTTGAAAAATAAGATTATTGCAAAATCTTGTAAAATAAGATTCCTAATTTCTGATGAATTGGCGTCTAAAAGGAATAATGAATGGAAACATAGGGTTAAGATGCCAATTTATTAGTTTTTGTTAAAGGTTTAACCCTAAGAGGTCGTATTACATAGAAGATTATTGCTGGGCTCGCACATTGGCGGTGACACATACACACTTTAGACACTTGGTACAGTTTGTCCAGGCCTAAAAAAAACGCTCACCAACTTTTGTTCTTAAATGCCAGGATGACGCCACTTAAGAATGTTTGAACTTGAGACCCTAAGGGTTGAAACCCCTAACTATTTGCGGGGGATTGTCAAACCTGTATACCCGATCGTAAATGATCTTTACTTATTAGAGAAATAAAATATAGAATAAATTTAATTCATTTAGAATTTTTTGGGGTTGTAATTGAAAGCGTTATAACTTTTAGAATAAAGTGTAAAAAGAACTTTTAAATGAAGGAATGAAGTGTAATTTTTACCAATAATGAAGTGATAATGTATGGATGACATCATCAGTCCACATATCTTTAACTTGTACCTTAATTTTCCTTTAGTTATAAAAGAAAAAAAAAGATAAGAACGTGTTTGGGTATAGTGTTGTTGCTAATTATATTATACTGTGTGTAGGACACATAAGAAAAAGAGAGAGGATGTTGGGATTGTGTTGTGTGTGAGTGCATGTGTGGTGCATAAAGCAAAGAGCCAACATTTTCAAAATTAAAAAGGGGTGCTGCAAATGAAATAGAAAAGAAATAGTGCATGTAGAGAGAGTCAGGAAGAAAGGAAAAGAGAGGAAAGAAAGGCCGATAGGATGATAGAGTGAGGAGGAAGAAGCCAAAATCTGGAGAAGAAGAAAACAGACCAGAATCTAAAATATTCAAGTTTTCTCTAGTAAAATTCAATTCTATCTCATTTTTTTTAGATCCCAAATAACCCAAAAATTATTGGTATTTTATATATATTTTCAAAATTCAAAATTTGAATAAGTCAGAATGTCTTTACCTTTACAACAGTTAACTATATTCTGATCATAACGTTTTCATATGATATCCGTAATTACTCATTTCAGTTGAGTTAGAAAGATATTTAAATTATCTAAAACTTTTATTTAGAACGTTATTTCAAATTCAGATTTAAATGCTCTTAAATTGACATGCTATAAATTTCAAAATTGAAAAATTTATTTGAACAGAAAGCTGTGCGAATTTATAAAAAAATATTTACATACATAAAATCTTTACATATTTTATATATGATAAATATATATGTCTAGTTATAAAGTATTTAATTTTAGAATTTATGACAAATTTAAATACTCAAACAAATTATAAACCGAGCTACTGACAAGAAGAAATTCTGGGCAGAAATGAAGTCGTTAGAAGAATTTGTAACACCTTTTATCTAGCTATAAAATAGATACTAATTTACAGAGATTACCATATATGTGTCTAAT
>CM018915.1:15511071-15526071 GCA_009663005.1 Actinidia chinensis | reverse complement strand
TCACTTGTTTGTCTTGTCACTCTCGCCGAATTTGAAATCTATCGGAATTGAAAGCCCATTCATCTACTTGTTGGGAAATATACGAGGTGGTGGCATAACCCCTCGGAACTGCACTTTTTCACAATTTATTTTTTAATGTTGAATATAACGAGGTGGTGGCCATAAACCCCTCGGAACTACACTTTTTTCACATTTATAGTGGTGGTGATATTATTAATGTAAGATTTGCTAGATTCTAAACAAAAATAGGACATTATATCTCAATGGATGTTAATAACGATTTTGACGTCATTTAACACTCCTTATAAATGTATTTTAGTTGTCGAAAATTTAAGCCGACCGCACGACACGATTAAAAAACGGACATGGCACAACACGATAAAGTAGACGACGGTACGAAATGGCACGAGGTCACAGACTAAGTTAGCGGGCGGCACGACACAGCACGATTAAGTAAATGCCAGCACGAGCACGCGATACGGTTAAAAATGGCACGGACACGGCCGGCACGGCACGAATAAAAAAAAATAGCACGACACGGCACGATTAAAAATTGGCACGCACGATTAAGGCTACGACACGGCAAGGCACGTTTTAAGAAATGGGCCCCCAGAGGCCACGGCACGGAAGCACGGTGGTACGGAAAAAAGTGGCCGGCCACGGCACGGCGGGCACGTTTGACAACCTTAGACAGAGAGGACAAATTTGGCCCAAAAAGAACTCAACCCTGTCCCATCCCCACACCCTTCGTGTCAGGGGATATGGAAAATAGGTTGCATAAATATTCATGTATGTCAGTCAAAAATCTCTTTAGTAGATATAGGTGATGTTATAATAGCTATTTAATTGTGTTTTTTATTTTTTTATATAAATGTAAATAAAAATTTATTTATGGTTATATTTATATTTAAAAATATAAAAATAACAAAAATGAGTTTTTATTTTAATTACAAATCACCGTCTCCACGCTGCTGCCACCACACACTTACTCCACAATCTCCGTCTCCACCACCACCGCCACCATATATTTTTTTAAATAGTTAAAAAAATGTGAACACAAACATAGTTTTAATTTTATTTTATAAAAAATATAAACAAATATAAATCAAACAAAAAAAAAAATAAAAAAAATGGACAACGTTACCAGACATCCCCTATTAGCCTAGATGACAACACGCGCTATAAGATATACAATTTGAAATTTGAAATACAAATCATAATATAGATAGGGTGAAACTGAATAAATTGATTAATCGGATTAAGAGGACCGATTTTAGCCTGTTTTTTCAATAGAATTTGTCATGTTTAATTATAAGAAATATAGAAAATTATTTTTTTGATTCGGTCTCAATTTTAGAGGACGGAAAGAAAGCCGAAATAAACGAAACCGATGGATTCAAAATATATAATACAAACTCACGTAAGATCACTATCATCAATACTTGCCATATCTAACTTTTATAAATTTATTAATTCCTCTTATAGTGTTGGGTGTAAAAAGAGTGGTTTATAGTCATAAGTAAAAAATTTAGGGATAATAAGTTCAATACCCAATCAAGGGTGTTTATTTGGAAGTTTTTTTTAAGTTCCAATTGATTTGGTATGGGTAGTTCTCAAGTGAGGTAATTTGAACCGAGTTGTGACTTACAATATATTTTTTACACAATATGTTGTGCATTTGATCTTTGTGTATGATTTTTTTTTTTAATTTTATGCATTTTTATACGAGTTAAAGTTTTTAGTTTTTTGTCCAACCAATTAAAAACCAAACCGAGCCTATAAACATAATATATTTGGTTCAATTAAGAAAAATTTTAATTGGTCGATTTTTAGTTTAAAATAAATACAAAATGATTCATTTAGGTGACAGTAAAAAAAATTTCTCTAATAAACGACCAAACGAACAGTTTACATCCCTTCAGATGTCAAAGGTGAGTAAGAACAAATTGTAAGAATTAGTATAACATTATACTTTTTACTTTTGGAAAATAATTTTTATAATCCCATTTTTTTACAAATGCACTCAATGCATTTTGTCCGATTATGCAAGATGTTAAAAAAAAAGGAACACTCTTTTAATTACCATTAAATTTTTTTCTTTATATATCGTTACCACTTTTAACTTCTGTTTTTCTTCCTCGAGGAACATTTAAGAAAGAAGTTATACAAAAACGTACTTAATAAAAACAAAATATATCGTGAATAGCTCGGAAATTTGACTTTACTTTTGTTTGGACCCCACATGGTAGGATTTACTGTTGCCATGACAAATGCAAAACAGTCTATTCTTAAGGAAATTTAACTTTTTTAATAGCTCGGAAATTTGACTTTTTTGATTAGTTATTCTGAATTAACCCTTGGGATGCTCGAATAACCGAGAAATTATTTAGTGCTCTTAGAGCAAATTTTAATGGATACTCTAATTTTAGAATAATTGATTAAATAGTATAATTTTTTTTTAATTGTTGCTCAAATATATACACAAGTGCATTCATTCATTAGTATAAGTATTTACTGCAAGAGCAACTAAAATATTTGTCGAATAAGTCCACCATTTTAAAAATTACATTCATTTGCGCTTTCGAATGCAAGAACCAAACTTAGTGTATATTGTATGGCTCCCCCAACCCAAAATGAAATTCCCAATCGACCCTTTTCAAAGAAAAATATTTAAAAAAAAATAAACTTTTAATCAAATGTCTCATAGATACCTAAATTTTAAAAAAACGTCATCTGAATTTTAAAGTTCGTAATTACATTAGATCTGCTCAAATTCCTTCAAAAACTGAAGAACATTAGATATGGTCATCCATGAATATGTTGGAGGGGGAAAACTCTAGCCAAAATACTTTTTTCGCTCAATTATAAGAACAACGCAGTGACTTGGAAGAGAGAGAACCATGGATAGCAGAGGGAGTTCAAGTTATATGGCAGAATATCTCGCATTGGTTTGCGGAAAATACTACCTCATTGACTGAAGGCTAGGGAAGCTTGGACGTTGAAACCTTGAAGGTTAGTGGAAAAAGTAGGAGCAGACGCCCCCATATTTGGGAGTTTATGATATGGGAATATTTACTTTCATATTGTCAAAAAGTAACTAAGATAAGTTTTTCTTTTTCAAAAGACAAATAATATTATCTGCCATTTGATTTTGTTGTTATGATAGGAGATATTCTATATCTTCATAAAAAGGGATTGGCAACCAGTTGTTAGCGAGACTAAGTTTTAGACTATCTCTATTTCTCTCTTTTCAACTTTGATTTATTCTCCATCTTTGTCTCATGATAATAAAATATTCTCCCTGTTAAATATTTAGTGAATATATATGAATAATATATATATATATCATATATATATATTATTTCCCAATCTATTCTTGTGATTGCATGAGAACTGTGCTAGGTATTTGCACTTAAGCTTTTGTATGCAAAATTTGTGGTGAAAGATGAGACATCAAAGGCGAGAGAGGAGGGTGGTGGAGCTCTCTTTGACCATTAGGAGGGACTTGCATTGGAATTAAGTAATCGCTATTAGCTTTTGCGAGAGACTTATAGAAAAGTTTTTTTAAAAATAAATAAGTGATATTGGCTTAGCTGAAGTGTATAAATAAATGATGTGAATTTGTATCTGACTAATACTAGTAGCCATGGCGCGGTCTTATGGAACTCAATTAAGTTCTATAATGGGGTTGTGAAACTCTAGTGAAGTAAGTAATTCTGAGGAATATGGTTCTTCACTACTTTGCCATTTCTAGTTTCTCCCATTGCTTTCACTCTTTTTTTCCTCTTTTTTCCTATATCTGTTTTATTGAGCAATTTGCAACGGATTCGTAGGCATTCCTCAACTGAGTGTCTCTCTGTTATTTTCCTTTCTACTATATTTTGGTAAACAATTGGGTTTCTCCCTAGGAATGTTTGGCGGACATTCTCTTCACTGACTTCCATTGCTGCGTGTTGAAACAATGGTGCTGTGTGTTTACTGCAGTAGTTCATGTACTTAACATCCTCTGATGGAGGTGCCTCTTACTACCCATCTGATACATCCGCTTATTTCTGCTTGTAAGCTCATAGTCTTTAGGTAGCTCTTGGTGATTGTCATGACCTTTTTTCTATGTGACCTGGTCCTTTCAATGTGGCCATCTCCTCAATTCTTTCTGGTTGTGAATCTGCCTGGTGATGCTTGAAACACTATGCTGAGATTTCATGGACACCTTAGCCATGCAGCCTTGGTCAGAAAATGCTGGCTGTAATGATCTAAATGGGTTTTTTCAGGGTTCTAAATCGTGGTATCGGTAATACAGCCAGCCCTATATCGGTCAAAAACCGGGCCACATCGGCGATATTTTAAGTTAAATATCGGTATTGGATGACCAAAATCCCGATACATAACATATTGGACGATATTAAAACCTTTGGTTTGTATTCACTAGAAGAGTGTTGCAATGCAGAAAATGCTCAAACTTACACCTGAAACTTCCCAGAAACACAAAGTACTGTCAAAGGAAAGGTACCGGCAACATTTTCAGTAATCAGTTGAGGAGTTATTCGCTCACTCCTTGAATAGCCTCCAATGTCTAACGAGGGAAAAAGATGTTGATAAAGCTTTGAAGTTGAACCTTGACATCTTTTGAAAATTTCATTCTGAAACTCTTGCATACTCCTTGAATAGGGATCAAGGCAAGTTCCATTATGTCGAGATGTTGGGCGAAACTGTTGAAGACAATCACATATATAGATACTAAGTCACCTTCGTGGATGGTATATCATGCTGCCTGCAAAATTTTGCACGCTTTGCTTTTTGTCCTGCAATGTCAACAATATCTAGACATTTATTGGAGATATTAAGAAAAACTAACAGGCTTCTTTTGTTCTGCTTTCGAAATTGACAATGTCATCATTTACTGTCATGCAGGATGGAAAACCAGCTTCCAATGCGTCTCTGGTGGGAGGAGAAACTGAAGTACTGCAGAGGCTTACAAAATTTGCAGCTGAATGCCGAGCACAGCCAAACAAGGAAACCAAGATTGGCAACAATCGTAGATATATGGTGCAAACGTCTCCTGCAAAATGTCACCATGGCTTGCTTCATGGATGCCTCTCTCCGCACACCTGATGTTTGATGAACTGAAAAAAAAAATTCTATTCCCGGTATGGCTCTCGTTTACTGTGATCTTCCTCCACTGGCCAAGAATTTTTTTCTTTTTGAGGAGATGGCCCCCTATGGTTTTACTTGGGAATGATGTATTGTTTGATGACAGGAGAATTTCTGCTGCCGGGGTCAAGCCAGAAAGATGATGCAGCGACAATCTGATAACTGTGATTGAAACTGTTTATTACGCTTTGTTGTGGAGGGGATTTCTCATGGGTATCATATGCCCATTAAGCTGATATACAAAACTACGGTTTCAAATCTATGTTAGGATTACTCTTCGACCATATATTTTAGATTTATGTTATTAATGAGTAAAAGTCTAAGTATGTGATAAGTGCTCGAGTAGGCGTTCGAATTTTCTTTTTTCCCTGAACTGTTGAGAGCTTGATACAAATTTTTTGTCCGGCGGTTTTTGGGTCAGATTCATTTACCAGAAATCAGTGATTCTAGACACAGAATGCTGCTCTGGGTCACAGCTTGTGCAGGTGCGGCTGCGTGAGCAGAAAGGAGGTATTAGAGGTGAAAATCAAATACCTATTCTGCTTGAGTTTATTTCATTTTTAACGACATCCGACCTAGCTATTAGTTGATGTAGGGTTCTTTTAAAAAGTGAACTTTCCTTGTTTGGACTTTTGCAAATCTTTTGATACGCAATTAATTGTTCAACGCAGAAGCGCTCCTTATTCCTTGAATATCTTGTACTCTGACATTTTGGTTGTGATAACAAATCCTTTTGATTCACTCTTTGTATGGTTTTATGTTATTGGGAATGCTGGTTAACAGAATGCCCCATCTTAAAGATATCGACATAGAGAAGCCAACCAATGAAATTAGCGGATGAACTTGGTTGTGAAGGTAATTGTTTTGAAGAATACGCATGTCCAGTTCCAGACAATTAAAGCGTAATTATGTCTTGGGAAAAGATTAGTTTTTCCCAAAATACTTGGTTAGGAATAAGCTTACATTAACACGCAAACTATATAATAATCTGCATATTTAGTAGAAAAGAACTATACAATTAAAAGTGGGATAATAAAAGTCGGGTGAGGGCGAACTGGGGACCTGAAAGGGCAGATTTTCCCCATTTCGTTAATGGGGGAAGCTGGAGGATGAGAACATATCTTATTAACTCTGTCAATCATCATTCATTACCTCTGTCATCATCATGTACGTGCATAGGAGAGAGGAGTTAGACTGATCACCGTTTCAGCCAAATTTCTTTCATTCACCAGTATTCTTTCAAGATCAATCACCATTGGCAAATGGTGAAACCTATTGCAATCTTATAACCACAATGTAACGAGCAAAATCCTAGAAATCATTTTATAGGCACATGGACAATCTCTGCATATTCCTAAGAATTTTTACGATATGTATGGCATTCCTGCACTCGTCTTTAATGGCGAAGGCAACGGCCTAACTTATTTCACTGTGAAAGTGAAAGTGCCAGCTCTTTTCCTTCTTCCTCATCACCAGTCAAGCAATACCATACAGTCATTTGTGTTGGCCAACATAACCCGCCATCTCAATCTCTTGCATGTATCTCATCAAGCATCAGAACGTATTTCTTCTCGTCTCCGGATGAGACTCATCTCCCACAAAAACTCATGAATGAGCCAACCCACCTCTACCATGCTACAACTCAGGAACTTTCCTAATTCCTGTTTGCCTCCATTTCATCTCTCACTTGTCGGTAACCTCCTGTCCACTTACCAGTCTTTGGCGTACACATTTGATAGAAGTACAGAGCTCCGCTATTTTGTAGGGTTCCAACCAAGGGTTTCTTCAATCAATTCACATGTTCTAAATGTCCCCATGGCTTCCTAGACCCACTCAACAAACTCCCCATATGTGCCATCAGTTCCGCATTGGCAGAGAATTTTTAATAGTACTCCAGGCCTCATCATTAGACCAGCTCTTCTTCCGTAAAGGTCGACCACGCGCAACATAGGTTGAATCAAAGGAGCCAATGCAAATTCAAACCCTCATCCTCCTAAATATGACTCCCCCTCGCTCACTAAACCCCCCATGTACACAAGCACCTAGAACAACCCAGAATGTACAGCATTAGGTCTCACCCCAAGACCGTGTCATCACTGAAATACTTCCAGAAGACATTCTCACTGTGCCCGTGCAGTGCCAACCAGAGATCATGGCACTCCAAGCCAATAACCTCCTTGTCAGAACCAAAATATTGAACACCCACTCGCCGTTCACTACTCCCACACGTTGCCATACAATGTCAACCAAACACTCCTAAAACACCCAACCTTCATACCACCTTTGTCAATATAAGCATGAGCCATTTCCATGCTCAAGTGCACCTAACCGGCGCACAATCCGAAAGCACAACCACATCGTGACTCATTGGGTGCCTAACATCCATGCACCAGCTTCCTGCATCTCCCTAAACAATGCAAGCGCTTCTTTGTACTCACCGCACCTCACGTACCCATCCATCATACAACTCCAAGATATCACATTTCGTTCAGGCATTTATCAAACATCTTCCGCGCAATTTTAACAAACCCATTTTCACATTCGCGTTCATAATCGAATTCCAGGATGGCAAATCTGGTTGGACAATCTCATCAAACACTTGTTGGGCGAAACCCAGATCGCCACAAGCAGAGTACATGGTGATGAGAGAGGTTTGGACAAAGGGGTCAGTATCAAACCGGAAGCAAAAAATTTGGGCATGAATGCTTTGTCCTGAGTGGAGGTAAGGTGGGGAAGTGAAGGACTGGAGAAGGAAAGGAAAGGTGTGGAAATCAGGGTCGACGCCGTGGAAGCGCATGCGGAGGAATATGGTTGTTGGGGCATCGTCGGTGGGCCTTGTGGTTGTGGGTCGAGCCTTCCGTTGGACGTGGGCTCGAATGATTGTGTTCCAGATGAAGGATTCGAGGGTCGGATGGGGAAGGTTAAGACTTGGGTGCGTGGAGGATATGAGCTTGGCTAATGCTCGCATCGCTTGTTCTGAATCTGTGGAAGCTAATTTAAGTCATTTGTTATGGGTTCTAAGCAGAGGTGGCAATACTCGCCCAAATTCATCAACCCACCCATTTAAAAGCAGAAAAGCTACCCTTACTGGTTTGTTTACCACATGCTTTACCGAAAACAAAAAACGGTGTCGTTTTTAAATTAAAAAAATAAAAATAAAAATAAAACAGCAGTAATTTAAAAGTCAAATTTTCAAAACATTGGTGACTATCTGTTACCCTAAACCCTCGCTGTCGGGAGAAAGAGAGCGCTCCCAAGTCCGGCCACCAACATTCCCCCGTCCGGCCACCAACGCTCCCCCCTCCGGCCACCAACACCGCCCCCGTCCAGGTAACAATGCTAATTTCTGAAAATAGAGAAGCCTTGGTTGAAAATATAGAAGTGTCCAGTTCGAAGATAGAGAAGCCTTGGGGTTTATGGTTCATTCTAGATTCAAAAATATTTTTGGGGCTATGCTGATTTTGTCCATAAAATTGTTTGGGAGTTTCCATAATTCACATTCATATTTTAGAGAGGTTATTATGCCGATATATTCTTGATTTGTTGTTTAAATGATTGCAATTTTGTATTCATTTTTCTGTACTGGGTTGAACGTGAAGGCACTTTTATGTTCTTTTTTGTTTTGTTCCTGGCCTCTCATGCTAGGATTTAAGTGTCATCTCATATATCTGTTCTGTTATAATTGCTTGATATTAGCCTCTTGAATTTGGGATAAAACTAAACATGACTTTTTCTTGGGAAGTTCAGCAAATATTGTCTATCACCAACATTATCAATCACATTTGTTGTTGTTGTTGTTGTTGGTGGTGGTATACTTTATGGGATTACTTACAATACTACATAATGTTTTTTGAATTTTTCAAAATGGGTTTGTTTGAGAAGAAAGGGCATGGGTTTTGCTGACCATACGTGAAAATTATGAACTTAATAAAACAGAGTTACATAAATTATATTTTTTTTAATAATACGTTCAATACTTGCTTGCTTGATTGGGAGTTGACAAATTGAATTCTCCTTATATATATTTTATCATGACTCTATGTCGCCTATAATTTGATAGGTTTTAAGTAACAATCACTATTTTTCATGTCGTTGGAGTATTTTCCTTTTTCTCTCGACACAACCATCCTTGTTTGAGTGGAGACAATGACCAAGGAAAGAGAGGTATCGAGTGAACTTCACAAAAAAGGTGATGATATTTGTACGAATGAGGATGGAAATGAGGCAAATGGAAATTTCTGACAAAGAGTTGAAAAACCGAAAGAGGGTTGGAGTTTGCCATCAATGAAGCTTACATATATTACTCAACATATTGCTAAAGAAAAGGGGTTTTGTTGTGTCAAAAAAGAAACTCAATAAGACAAGGGAAACGATGGAAATTGATGAATGTACTTTTTTAACATCGTGGTGGGAAGGCAAAGGTTACAAACACAATCAATCCTATCAAACCTCCGACCCGCAAACCAAAATTTGGAGTACCAGCTCGCCTTAATTTGTCCATATGACTAGATGGAAGATGGAGGTAAATAAGGTTGCTTGGCGCACATCATTTAAATACCCTGGAAAATCAAAGTTTTTACAAGAGGTACAGAGTCTTGATGAACTTTGAAAGAAACTAGAATTGAAATATAAGCCGAATTAAAGTTACACAAGACTTATGACTCACTTCAGATTGAGGCACAGATGGGGGACATGAGAAGCCTTCCCATTTCCTTCTAAAGATTTCAAAATCATTTGTATAAATACCGATGACAATTGCTTGTGAAAGGAGATGCTAGTCCATGATAATTATTTTATGAAAATAACAACAAGACAATCAAACTTCTTTTTCGCTGTTGATTTTGGATATAAGGGTCGACTACAGAATGTATTATGGGCTGATACAAGGAGTAGGGCAGTTGTAGGAGTTTTGTGAGATATTGTGCGTTTGAACACAGCAACGTACTTGGTAAATAAATATGACGGTGCCTTTTTTGCTCCATTTTGTAGGCTTAATCACTATGGGTAGTCAATTATTTATTAGGTTTGACTCATTTCTCATGAAGTACAAAGTCATTCTCCCGTGATTTGTTTAAGACATTGGATTACATGCATGTTGGGGGGGGTGCTCCAATAGCAATTATTACCGATCATCATTGCCATGAAGATTTCTATACCAGAAGTATTCCCTAACACCGACACCAGTGGTAGGATCTGGAATATATTGAAAAAAGTACTTGAAAAATGGGAAATCAAGGCATATAAATCAATTTCACCTCTTGCACAATGCAATTCTTATTTACCTTACCCAGTAGTTGATTTTGAGAATGCGTGGGATGTATTAATCAAAAAGTATAAACTTCAAAATAATGATTAGTTACAAGGTTTTATTTAGAAAGAAATCGATGGGTGAACGTCTTTTGTGAAATGATGTTTTCTGGGCGGAATGGTCATCTACACAAAAAAATGAGAGTAGAATTCAAATTTTGATGGTTACATAAACTCAAAGACGACTATTGAAATAATTTGTGGCACAATACGAGAATGCTTGCTAAAAGGGGAAATTAAAAAACATGAAGATGCAAAAAGTTTGCAACTCTTATATCCCCGTGCATAACTGAAGATGAGTTGGAGACACATTCAACGTGTTTACACCAATGCGAAATTTAAGAGTTTAGAAGCTATTTGTTCGGGAGACTTAAGTGTGAGGTCATGTTTGAAACTAAAGTTGATGATGTTCGTCTGAATATGAAGGTCGAAGAAGACATTACAATTTAAGAAGAGAAAAAGAGAAGACGTTGTGTCATTGATTATCGATTTTAAATGGGAGACCATGAAGCAAATTGTAATTGTCGTTTTTGAGTTTACAGGAATGGTGTGTCAACATCAACTTGCGGTTATTTCATAAAAGGTAGAGTTTGAAAGAGTACCTGATAAGTAATGTGTTGGGAATATGGGAGAAATATATGAAAAGGGTCCACACTCAAGTTCGAATCAACTATGATCACTCATATCGACATTGAAGTACAGTCCGGCATGACAATATTTTGTAGTCCTTTATGAGGTTGCTGATTTGGTGGAGGATTCTGAAGAGAAGTATGAAAAGGTGATGGGACGGATACGAGTTAAAAATAGAGTTGTTACAATATTCAGTTGTTTGTGGAAGTAATTTTCTTTCGAATACTCCAAAATGCTTATCTTCATTGGGGATGTAGCTATTCACTTCCAAAAGAGTAGGGAATATCCTTGACTCGAAAGCCGTTACTCGAAAAGGGAGACCCCCAATAACAAGAAAGAAAGGTGTTGTTGAAAAAATGTCAAAGAATAAAAGAGGACTAAAAAAGAAGACAAAGGTATGAGTTTAATTCCCAATTTTTGCTTAATCATTTCAATCAATGAATTCTTTATAACTGTATTGTTGTCCTCATTTCAGGAGGTTGAAGAGATTGTAGATTTGAATGTGTTTGAGACACAAGATAGTGTTGTACATGTAATGTAAGATTTTTTTTATTTTCTAAATTCGAACAATATATAACCCCAATCTGTTATTTAATCTTAAACTTTTTTGGGTTTTGTTGATTTGGATAAATTATACTTCTTTGGTGCATGCAATTTGACTGGCTTATAACTTAGAATTATTTTGTGCTCACAGGGTGGACCCTCATTCGCACACCAGCTGTGTGTACCAATCCAGTTAGATGGCTCCCAATGCTCGCACCGGCATTTTCATCCAAATTGGGACATCAGGGTATGCCATAATTCATAACTCTTCTACAGTCTGTATGGAATTCTTTGGTACTTCATTGCGAAATCAATTCTCGTGGTTTCATTACAGTATGGGCAACAGATAATTGTTGGTCAACCTGGGCAATTCTTTTACATTCAACTTATCCCCCGTCTCAATGACTTTGATAAAGCTAGTTTGGGATCATCAAATGAAGTGGCATAAATTCATATCATGTTGGTTAAGCATTTGTATTGCACTGGGACCTCTATGGGAAAGGAGTAAAAATGTTGTCAGACAAGGCCTTGACAAATTATTTGCTAGCTCTTCCCATTGTTTACATTTTTGAAGACTGGAAATCGAACATACTGGGTGTTTTGTGTTTGCTGTTAAAAATGTCTTAACTTTATAGTGTTCACTTCTATTCTCCGCCTCTGCAAATTTGACATTTGTCTCTGAGATGCGTACTCAAAGAGCAATAAGCATGAAATAACTTATTTTGGTTTTCTTTTCATGTCCTTGAATTCCCAATTGGACAGTGCTGAATAATTTTTCCTTCTTACAAAAACCTAATAAGGATGGAATAACTTTTTTGGGTTTGCTTTTCATGTCCTTGTTTCAGCTGTTGCTTCTCTGTTAGTGGTCAGAAATATAATCCCCACCTACCCACATGATGGTTTTTTATCATGAAATCGAAACCATTGATTTTAGGGGTCAGAAATGTAATCCCCACACACCCACACGAAAGTTGTAGATTTTTATTGTAAGTGAAATCATTGGCTTTGAGAATCCAATTACAGAAATCACACCCACACACACTCGTTTTGTATAATGTCATCAGTCCAGACAATATATTGTCCATCCAACTTGGTAACTATAATGTTTTGGTTTTGAAAGAACCCAACAAAATATACATCAAAATATTCCCAGCCACAAATTAAAATATACACAACTAGCATAGACATTCAATCCACAATACAGAATCTGAAAATTAAATTGTGCAGACATAAAGTATAAACATCAATTATATAAACAAAGGCTAAAAGACCCCATTGATGTTTTCGTGACCATGCACAACATACAAAGTATACTCCTTAGGTATACTGGAAATTAAATTCTACAGACATATGGTTCTAGCATAGACATTCAATCCACAATACATCATCAAAATACTAACAATTCAAAATATGACTACGCATATACATTCACTTGCCACCACTAGAAAAAAATGCATGACATCACAATATACAACGAGGAACCACTTTCCATTCTTCTATGCACTTGCAATTGCTAGAGATCATTTGTCCTTTAAGCAATCTGGGATTATTTGCTCGCTCGTGCACACAAGGGGGGAATTGTTTAAAATATACAATTCCCCCCTCTTCCCAACCCATGAAAAGAAAGCCACACGCACCTACACTTTGCCAAAATTAGTGCATGTATTAATTAATGTAATATCATGAAAAATGAAAAACTACAAATTAGAGTATTTACAACCGATTAATATGAACTTCTACCCCGTATTGTGGACAACTAAGAAACCTTCTCCCTGGATTGTGGCTAGTCTAAGATGTCTTCAATCAACATCTTTTTCCACAATGGCAGGTGACAATATCCATCTTCAGCGGGATGAGCCAATGATCGAATAACATGTTACTAAAAAAATAGACGATCAACTTCCAAAATCATACTTATCATTCATTTTTTTTAAAAACAAATGTGATTGATAATGTTGATACCAATATTTGATGAACTTCCAAGAAAAATTCATTGATTTAGTTTATCCCAAATTCAAGAGGCTAATGGTCAACAATTATAACAGAACAGATATATGAGATGAACTTGAATCCTAACAGAAGACAGAAACAAAACAAAAAAGAAGAATACCCAGTGCCTCAATATTCAACAGTACAAGGAAAACTGGAATACAAATTGGCAATCATAAACCAATAAATAATAGAATATACAGGCATAATAACTCTCATTAAATATGGATGTGAGAATGTATGAGAAACCCCAAAACGATTATTTATGGACAAATCAGCTAAGCCCCAAAATATTTTTGAATATGGAATGAACCCTAACCCCAGGCTTCTTATCTTCAACTGGACACCTTCTGTATTTCAAACCAAGGCTTCTCTATTTTCAGAAATTAGCATTAGCCCCCCTCCCCCCAAAAAAAAAAAAATTGGAGTTGCGGGAACCCCCCCCCCCCCCCCCCCAAATTGAATCTATTTTCTACCAAAATAGTTTTGAATCTGGATTGAAACCCTAAAACCCCATCTGTCTATACACACACACACGAATCTCTCTCTCTCTCTTCGATCAACTCCCAAAATGATTTTATGGACACCTTTTGTCTATATTCTTGAATCTGGACTGAAACCTCAAAAATATTTTTGAATCTGAACATAAACCCTAAAACCCAATCTGAACTGAATCAAAATAGAGAGAGAAGGATAGAATGTTACCTGGACGGGGCAGTGTTGGTGGCCGGAGGGGGAGTGTTGGTGGCTGGACTTGGGAGCTCTCTCTCTCTCTCCCAACGACGAGGGTTTAGGGTAACAGATAATCACCAATGTTTTAAAATTTTGACTTTTAGATTACCGTTGTTTTATTTTTATTTTTATTTTTTTAATTTGAAAACGATGTCGTTTTTTGTTTTCGGTAAAGCATGCGGTAAACAAATCGGTAAGGGTAGCTTTTCTGATTTAAAAGGGGTTCAACCTGTCCAAACTCACTGCACCGAATGAGTTATTTCTTTTTAATACTAAAATTATATATATATATATATATATATATATATATGAATCAATGGAGAGTAGAGATAACATGTTTTACATATAAGAGCTCCAAGCACAAAATAAAAAGGCCTTTAAGCATAAAATAATATGTTTGACTTTGCTTTGTTAAACAAAAACAGGCTGAATAAATCATTAAAAATGGTTAATTTTTCGTGAAAGGTATCCTAGAGAGATGACAGAAAGGAATTGATAAAGGAAAAAAATAGAAAGAAAAAAAAGGAAGTTGAACCGGGTTCGTGGATATGACTTGACTCATATTTAACTTCTCGTATTCAAACCGTTACATGTTGACTTATATTTAACTCACAACCCGTTTCAATCCATCCAAACCCCCCATTGCCA
>CM018915.1:15483571-15488571 GCA_009663005.1 Actinidia chinensis | reverse complement strand
CTTTTAAATTTGCTATCAAAAAGCCAAGTTTTTTTTAAATTTTTTGCTTTTGTGGCTTTACTTTAGCTAAAACTAAACAGAAAAAAAAAAATAACAAAAAAATCAATTCTAATTGGCCTTTTTACTTATTTTAAGTAAAAAAACAAAAAAAAAATTAAAAAAAATTAGTGCCAAACGGAGCGTGACTCTCTCCTTTGCGCTTTTTCCTTGAAAGATTTGTTAGCTAATCTATTGATTGCAACCTCCTCGTCACTTTTCACTACTACCATCTTTCTTTGAAAAGGAAATAAAGGTAAATTACGCATTACCCTCTCAAACTATGATTATTACCCTCTCAAACTATGACTCAATGCAATTTTACCTCTTAAACTAAAAATCGTAACAATTTACTACCTTATTCTTTGAATTTTTATCAACTTGAAATTTTTGTCAGGTGTCGTTACTTAGGTGGACCGAAAGTACCATATGATTTTCACATGTTTGCTTAAATATTTTGATATGCCTATAATGATCTTGAATAAATATGTCTCTACCGCACTCCACCCATCACACTTCACAAAGAGAGGGAGAGGGGTAAGCCATCTCGGCCCCCCCCCCAAAAAGAAAGTTACTCATCATGATCGACAAATCGAGCTAGTTGTGACTCATGTAAACATTCTAAGACAACAACAAATGCAATTTCTTCTGTTTAAACATTAAGTTGAGCTTCTTTTATTTTTTTTTTTATTATCGATTTTGGTATGTATCTTGTTATATTTATTTTAATTTATTTTTTTTATTTTGTGAAAAAAATTGTTTGCTTTACAATTCACCGTGACTAGAGAAATCGGAACATTAAAAAAGGACAACATTTGAAAAAATCCGACTAATATAGTTAAATAAATGTGAAAACTCAACTTTTTTATAAAATTCAACTATATAATTAAGAGATCTTAGAAACTTTTATAATTGATTTTTATCTAAGATTTTATCAGAAAATTTGTCAACAAATTGGATAGTCTCAAATAACAAATTTGAATTTTTCGCTTTAGTGTTTTCAAAAAAAATATGTTAATTAATTTTGCATTAAATTTTATAAATTGAGAGAGATTTAAAAAAAATATTAAAACTTTTGATCCATATTTTTTTCTTTTATAAAAAACTAGAGGTGAGAGTAAAAGAAATTATAAAATTTTATCATAATTTTTTTTATATAAAAATTCAAAAAGTAAAAATAAAAAAAATTAAAAAAATAATTAGTAGATAATATTAAAAAAAAATAATGGGTGAGAGAAAAGAGAAGAAGGGTAAAATTGGATAAAAATTCAGACAACCCATCACATTATCTCACAACCCATGTCTAGGAGTTGGGAATAAAGGCTTGCAATTTCTTTACGGTCCCATCTTTTCCCCACCAACAGGACTGACTTCCATCCTATCAACATCCATCACTTCCTTTTATTTTAGGTTAAATTAAACTGATTTTCCTTAGTTTTAAAATTATTATTGAATTTTTTTAGAGTTAATTTATGAATAAAAATAATATTATATTTAGAACTTTTAAATTTCTTTACTCAATAAACTAATTGAAATAAATAAATACTCTTTCTTAAAAAATATTTACTAACAAAATTATTTTTTAAATATATTTAGGAAGGTGGTACTTAAAAAGTAAAATATTTAGATTAATTTTAAAATAAAAATTATTCTTGATAACAAAGATTATTTTTTAAAAGTCTGAAACATAAGAGCAATATTGTTATTTTTGAACTAGTCTCAAATAACAAATTTAAATTTTTATCTTTAATAATTTCAAAAAAAATATTGTTTAATTAGTTTTGCATTAAATTTTATAAATTGAGAGAAATTTAAAAAAAAATATTTATAAAAATTTGATTCATATTTTTTCTTTTTTAAAAAATCGAGGTCGAGAGTCAAAGAAATTATAAAATTTTATTATAATTTTTTTATCAAAATTCAAAAGGTGACTGAAATAAAAAGAAATTAAAAAATTTTTGTGATTAATTTTTTTATAAATAATCAGAGGTGGTATTAAAAAACATTAATTAAAAAATTAGAGAACGATCAGACGGGCTTGCCCAGCGTGGCTGCTCAATCCACTCATTTGAGGGTGGATGGACTTAAAAAAAAATAAAAAAAAATTTGTCCCATTACCCACACTGGGTGGTATGAGCAGCCACGTGGGCAGCCCGTGGAATATCCGGGTTCGAACCCGTCTGATCAATTCTCAAAAATTAATGGCAAAATAAAGGTTTGGGAGTTTGGGAGGATTGGAGGGGTAGGGGTTTTATCAGTCACGTCTGGGTTCAGGTTGTCAAGGCGGTGGAAATAAAATTTTTCTAAGAAATTGAAATCCTAGATCTATCTGGTAGGGCCCATCTGGTTTGTAACGCAGTGGATTATTTCTCAAGCGATGTTTACACTCCACCGTACACGTGGCGTTTAACCATTCCCTACTTTCTCCCACTGATCGTTTCCTCCACCTTCTCCGCCAACCATCGCCCTGATAGGTTGACCTTTTCTTAACCAAACTCTCGCTTGCTCGTGATTGTTTCTCACTTCTCACGACTCATGTTGTGTTCATAATACATATATTTTTATTTTTTCTATTTTTGGACAATTATGGTTAGAGTAATTTTTTGATAACTGCGTGTGGGGTTCTTGTGAGAGAGATGATATACGGAAAATCGAGAATAGACACCTACGATAGAATCGCGGCGGGAGCAAGTGCAATCACCGTCCAGAAATTCGGCAATACCCTAGCTGCAGTATAGAAATAATGAGATAGGCCGCCGAGCTATTTCTGGGAAACGACTTTCCTGTTAGAATTTGGGTCAATTTGAATGAGAAATTGTTTATACAAAGAAAATTACACTTTCTTTCCGAATTTTTCTTTTCTTAGAAAATGGTCACAACATTTAAGATTTATGCCAAATGGTGCTTTATGGGCCGCAGGGGATTATGCCTTCTAAGAGGTGTGATCCACCCAAAAGGCACCATGCTCTTCTAAGAGGTGCAATAACTTCTATTTAAACTTCATAATCATCATCATTTAAGGGATTATAAAAATAGAGATTGAAACAGTATTAAAGGCCGAATATCAGTCTGCATTAGTATACATTTTTTTAAAAGAGGGAGAGAAAACACTTAAAGGTCCGCCGTTTGATCTTCTGATTTGGAGTATACTTACTATCATAAGATCGCAGCTGTTGTATCCTGGGAGTGTACGGCATATTCCGTGGAGTACCAAGTGCGGGTCGTCAACGACTTAAGGACACTGAATCTAATCAGGCCTCAAGCAATATTAAATTCTGTTCCTTAATTAATTTGTAAGTGCCATTATTTATGTTTATGTTCTTTCTTCTTCTTTTTATGTGTTTTAAAGAATTTTTCAATTCTTATTTGAAACTTTTTTTGATTGTTTTTAAAGAAAACCAATACTTTTTCAACCAATATTAAGTGTTGATTTTACTTAGCATTTGCTTTTTCAAATCAGAAAAGTTTCTATTATCACGCTTGGACAAGTTTATCAATTCTATTCGAATACATCTTTAGAAGGCGTTTATTTTTAAAAAAAAAAAAAAAAGAAAAAAAATGGTTTATCGATTGGTCAGATTTTGTTGTTCTAATTTTTATTAAACAGATTTATATATTTATCAAACGTTAACGAATATATTTTTTGACCATTGTGGCAGTTAAACAATTTTTAATTACTTTGTTTGGCCACTGTAAGAACAATGTCAAACATTTATATGCGAAGTCAATTGGACTCTGTTGTAAACGATCGTTTTCAGTTTATGCGCATCGTTGGGATTGTGTGTTTGGTTCGGAATTGTGTGAGTGTTAAAGAATTTATATGTTTGGTTGTGTTAGACCACTACAAATTAAAAAAAAAAAAAAAAAATTCATTTATGATCCTGTATATCTGAGGATTTAAAAGTTTGATATGACAAAGCTTCCACCGCATGAAATGCAATTTAATCGTTATCTAATGTGTTATGTTTTCTTGGCTGGGAATGTGATTATCAGTTGTAGTAGGATATTTTTATTTTGGTCTTGAAAAATATTATTTTCTTATATCTATATTCGTTTTTTGACCAATTTTATTGTTGTTTAATTTCAACCATTCTTTGTAAAACAATTCAAATTTTTAATTTGAATTACTACTTGACATGATAAACATCTTGAATATTTTTCTCATAATTTTTATTCGGACCATGAAATAGTAAATTTTTAATTGGGTGGTTACAACAGAGATGATAGTTTTATTTATGTATGCTAATGTTATTTATAATAAATGTGGAATAAAACTTGTGTAATGACAAAAGTTAATTCCACCCAAAAGTGAAACGGTCC
The DNA here is from genome assembly GCA_009663005.1 of Actinidia chinensis. Lineage (NCBI taxonomy): Eukaryota > Viridiplantae > Streptophyta > Magnoliopsida > Ericales > Actinidiaceae > Actinidia > Actinidia chinensis. The sequence continues at coordinate 15,484,215 of CM018915.1, read as the reverse complement.
AACGTAACCGCTCGTTGCGAACGGTAATAACCCAAATGTTAAGGAAAAAAAAAAAAAAAAAATTATTCATGGATGTTTGAATGAAATCTCTCTCATTATTTTTGTGTAAAGATAGTTGGTTTGTTAAACCACTGTTTTAAGGGGAAAAAAAAAAATGGGGTAAAGTTCTGGTGGTGATGTTCCGAACAGTGGCATGACAATTAGTCATTCTAAAACAATTTTTGAAATCTATGGGATTTAAATTAATAAATATTTATTCTTACGTTATTAACATTGAAAATTCGAAAAGTGACGGTTGGGAGTAGTGAAAAGGGTTTGCCCTGGATATTTGTGATTAATGGCATATTCCTTTGCATGCATATGTGGGGTTCAATGTATTTAAAAAGAATCCAGAGATCGGGCAGATTAGTGCTCTTGTGGAGCAATTCTCCGGACCAAACGGTTGGGGCAGTTGGTCATCAGAAATGGAGAGGACTATGATATTGAAGTCCCCCAAGTGATGTTTTCTTTTAAGTAATTCTAGTGGTGGTGACTTTAAATTACCACAGCCAAAGGGTCGTGAGATGGTTCTGTTTATACACATGGCTCTTGGTATTTTTTAATGTCAAAATGGTACGGTTGGTTTGCGAGCGAAGAGACAGAGG
>CM018915.1:15436071-15443571 GCA_009663005.1 Actinidia chinensis | reverse complement strand
CATGTTTATAGCTTTTTATCTTGATATAAATTGATATTGATTAATTATTGATTTATTTTCGATCTACAATATTAAAATTCTCGATGAGGTCTACGGTATTAATAGTTTAGATCATCAAAATGGGCCTAAAACGAGGCTAAAAATATTTGGACTGTACCAATGAAGTCACATAAGCCTGATCCAATAAATAATAATAATAATAATAATAATAATAATAATAATAATATTTTTCTCTCCATGTAACCCTTCCCCAACGGACCCGCGGTTACTGCGGAGAGCCAAGTGCCTGTCGGGTTGCAGGAACCAAACGGTCATTTGAATATAAACGCGTCGTTTTAGAGTCAAAACCCACGACACAACGACATCGTTTATTGAATCCCTATAACTCGACAGGGACTTTCGCTCCCACAATAACCCCGAATACCCCCAACGAAGTAGCTTCCACTATCTTTTCCCTCATACCGCCTTCCCGAGAAGTTGTCGGGTAAATCGAACTTATCACATGGCCGTGTTCACTTTGGCACCACCTGGCGCCACATGACCCACTCACAAGCAGAACCATACCAAAGCCCGGACCAACCCGACCCTTTTTCCCTTAACCCCTCACTCCAAGTCCAACTCTCACTTCAACAGGCCAAAACCCTAATTTTCAATAGCCTAGGCCCCTAACCACCAAAATCCACCAACCTCCATCCGCAACCTCCATCCACCACTGCGTCCATCGCCGCTCGCCACCCACCGCAATCATCCCCAACACCAGTAAGTCTTCTCTGTCTCACTCATATATCTCTTCTCCCCCCTCTCTTTATCCTTCTCTCTTCAGCACTCCTGCGGCCATTAGCACCACCACCATATCCTCCAGTCGCACACAAAATCGCTTCACCTTTAGTCCCCTCTATCTTTCATATATGTACGTGTGTATATATATTTATATGTACACAAATATATACGTGTGTGTGTGTATATATTGATGTGTACTAGCGGTCAATGACGTTAAGATCATATTTCCTTTCCAAGGAAACCGCGTTACAAGTAAAAATTGGCATCATCTCATGCTTTGTTTCGAACCAATATCAATCATTGCGTAGCAAAGCAAATTTTATGTCATTGAGTCTAGTTGTTTTAAACTTGGAAGTAATAGTAAACTAATTCTATTTGTGTACCTGCATGTATAATATTCTCATATCTCTATTTGAATTTAAGCAATTATTCCTTGAATAATATTGTTTTCATGGTACAGAATTGATGCAAAAAATTAAAGGGAATTAGTAGCAGAAGTTACAAATTAAGCATATTGGCAGAAATAAAAGCATGACCTCGTAAAATAAGGTTACTAAATTCTACTTGGAAGTGAGTCTCTTAAAAACAGCATGTCCTTGTTAGAATATATGTCACCAAACTTGGAAGCATGACCTTGGTAGATAAGCCACCTAAATTCTACTTGAGCTGTTTCACAACTTATAACACCAGCTATGAAGCGTTTTGAATTCTTAGTAACAGAAATCAAAGGTGAAAATGAAATTTGAACATAACTACACAAATATACAACAAGCACTAAAGTATTTGGACAAAACAGTTACCTCTATTTTATTGGTAAGATTTCATGATGTTACAGAGCATAATGATCACAGTAACAGACTTGAAAATCGTAAATATGTGAATCTGTAATAACTCACAGTATATGAACACAAAATAAAATATTGACACTTCTATGATAAGCAATTGACGAAGAGGAGGAAAACTGAAATAGGTCAATTGTTTGACAGAGAAAGAAATACTCAAAGGCCTATCTTCAACTTTGATGATGTGGAAAAAAACTGGTGTTTGATCGAGTAGTCGACTGGGTGTTTGCCAAGACGAAATAGTCTTGTTGTAGGCCATCTTTGACTAAAAAGCAGGCAAGAAGGCAGTCGATGAGGGAAAGAGATGCTAGAAACCAGTTGTTTGGTGGAAAAGGAATGTGAGAAGATAGTGTTGTTGCTTGTGAGTAGGAAACTGAAGCAGCTTCCTGTATTGGAACATGGAGTGGTTATAAAAGGGGCTAACTTCTCAATATTTCCCTTGCTGGCGGGAGTGTGCGTACCCCATGTATCGTTAGTAGTTAGTCTTTTGCCTCTAATAATCTTTTGCTATATGGAACTACTAAATGCTAAGAGGGCACCGAAGTAGTATAGGGGAGCAGGAGTGGAAGTAGTCAAGGTACTACCAGAAGAAAGCCATCAAAGCCAGAAAGAGCCAAGCTAGCCCACAACACTCCTACCACCATAGCCAGCCATCAGTAACATGCCTTCCCGTCTCAACTTATCCACCACTACCTTACACCAAGCACCAGTCCAGAGATGCCATCGTAGATTCCAGCCGGGTCACATCGCTGATCCCAAGCAGCCTTAAGCGTGTAGATTTGACTCGAGTTAGGGAGTCGACATTGGGTCCCTTCGTGCCCCCACTGGTTCGTGGAGCTTTGCCAGTTGCTCCTCTCTGGGTCATTAAACCCCTGACTGTTCGAAACCCACTTTCTAACTCCTAACTCCCCTTGGCAGTGGGCGAGAGGAGGACGGGGCTTGGCTTGTACGTTTAATTACTCGTTGCCGGGAATGTTCCTAACGCGAAAACAAACTCAATCCTCAAGCGACGCTCCAGGCCACAAGCCAAGCCGTAATAACCCCAGTCCGTCTAGTTATGAATGGTCAGGGCCTACCCGCTAAGCGCTAGGAGGAAAAAGCGTCATTAAAATGTGACCAATGATTTTATGTTGGACATTTAGGGAAAACAAAAATAATCAGCTTCATTTTTAGGGAGACACCAAAGGGGATTCTCCTTTAAAAATAATAGTAATAACTATATCTTTTGTGGGATGAACTCGATGGTAATGTGGTGGTAACAAGTTGGGTTTGATGAGTTTGAGGGGGTGGTGATGGTGATTGAGAGTTGCAACGGTGGTGGTTGAGTACTTACGGATGCTGCTATCATTGTTTGTTAGAACTCATTTGATAATGGAACTATTAATGGGAAAACCAATATCAAATTTTTAATATCAGTTGAGATGACAGAGGAGTGATTCTGTAAATATGCGTTATGGACTCTTGATTTGAAATTGCTGGCATGCATATAGACTTGGCCAAGATGGAGAAGATTTAATCTCCCTCTCGTTTTTTTCGGTTCATATCGGGGGGGAGGGGCGTCTTCTGATTCTTATCTATGATTTTTTCCATCTGTACGTACTGTTGATTTCAATATTAATGCTTAAGAAATTATATGAGTTTGTCAAGGGTAGGTGTTCAAACAGCTCCCACTTCTCCAACCTTTTGAGATGCATTTTCATACAGATGCTTTACTAAGTGACGTGAATTAAGGAGTAAATTTTCCTTTCGTTGTCATGCTAAGATGATTTGGAAGGTGGGCAGAATTCTGTAGTCAGTGTCATTATATATTAGTAATACTTTACCTCAGAGTAACTAGAAAGTCAAACAAGGATGCTTAATCGGAATGGTTGTATTTTTATAGACCTCGCAACTCATTTTTAATGGAAAAGTTTCTGTTTATAATAGGGTTTCAATTTAAGTTATCGCAAATTTTCTTAAATATTAGAAATTGGGTGTCATTCTCTTCTATTTATGTGAATCACTCTGTCATATTCCTAGATAAGAAAATAGGACTCATATGCTTGAAGTACGAACACTGCCAATTGTTTAATGTTTGGAGTGATGCTTTGTTTTCCAAGCCTGAGATAAGATATTCAAATTACTTATTAACAAGGAAAAAAAATCTGTAATAATGCGAAAAAGTGTGCTCTCTTCTTGCCTTTAAATACTACAAGACTTGCACGCTGCTAAGGTCCATTCTAGAGCTATAAGCCAGTTGTAGTTCAATAGTTTGGATACTAATAGTTTTTCTTACTTGTATACAGTTTGATTGACACCATTGCACTAGGGCAGAATATTGGAGAATGACTCGTTTCCGGAATGTAGATATGGGACAATTTTCTTTATAGGATGTTGTACTTGTTTATTTGCGTCTCGACTCTCAAGTATTCTCTCTTTTGGTTTCCGGAAAAAATGAAAAGAAAAAAAAAGCTCAGTTTCATTCAGCCTTGTGGCTTCCTTTTTCCCCCCTAATTTTATTTTTCATTTTCTTTATTTTTGTTCTACATTGGTTCTTTATTGGGCTTCTCAATAATAAAAGACTCAAGGTTTTAGACTTGTTTGAATTATTTTTCTCTGTCTATTCTTTCTTTGGTACCAAAAATGATTTTAATCTATTAAAGATGTTGTATGTTGTGTTAACTTTTATTGTCCTACATGATTGAATCAAGAGGCGGGCTTTTGTAAAAAAATCCCCCCCAGTGGTTCTGAAGAGCAAGCCGCCTGTTTGATCATATAACGGGCGATAAGATCCCAAAAAGCTTTGTCTTTTCAGAGGGAAATTGCCTGGTTCTCCTCAGACCATTACAAAATGGACTTGAGAAAGTTGATGCGTCCCCATACTCCCCTTAAGCTTAAGGTATGACTTGTATAGCTTGAGCCTCCTATTCTGTTTGTGTCAAGTATTTTTTCCCTATTCATTCACCAATAAACTCAAGTGATCGCGCTAAGCAAGTCGCAATAACTGGGTTGAGATCCATCCATATACCATAAAAGGGAGTGGTCTCGCAGTAACTTTTTTTGTCTCTATATGAATTACATCTACCCTTATTAATGTACCTTGTTACCTTGTTTTCCTTTTTCCAGGTTATCTTTTTTTTTTTCTCTTTCTTTTCTCTTTCTTTTGTAGATAGATTTTAGTTTGTAGGTTATTCTAGGGATTTACCTGAAAATCTAGTTTACCCTTCATTTGTTTGCGTGTCTAGCAGAAGAGCTTCTAAATACGAACTAAATCCATCTTAGTATACCCCGCTTTCTCAGTGCACCTTAGCTTAATTAATTCTTAAATTTTCTATTTGCTTTCAATATACCTTCAGTGTCCCCAAATTACTCTCATCTTCAAACTTCCGAGATTTAGATTTCTCTTTTTTCTGTTATTTTGTCTAATATATGTATATAAGCTTATTTATAGTTGCATCGACCAACCATTATAAAAGATTAAGCTTACCGCTTGTTGACACCTGCACCTTAAAATTACTAACAAATAATATATCTTATTTAATCAGATTCCGCACAAATTCAAAATGTAGTCGTACTTTTCAATTGTCATGGGCCTTGATCCTCTGCCTTGCACCCCAAAGTAGTAATGAAGAAAGACCTGTAAACTTGTAAAAACAAAGAAAAAGAGAAAGAAAAAGATAGAATGGATCTGTTAAGTTGTGATTTAAATATTTAATTGCAACTGTGGCCATCAAGTAGAATGGCGAAACAGAACTCCTGCAACCCAACCCCAAACAGTTGTGTACAAAAGAAATAGGCTTTGTTAAGTTTAGTTGAATTGTTTGAAAATGAAACATTCTTCAAGACTTGAGTGAAAATGGCATAGTTAACCTCACATTTCAATTTTAAGACATCTAAAGTTCATGCATTGAGTAGGTCGGCGATTAGTTGGCCAGTGCTTCTGAAATCTCAAGACTCATGCTGAAGCCAGCTCGTATCAACTAGTCGCGCTGTTTTGTTTTAAGACCACATCTTAAGATTCATGCTTGAGCAGTATAGAGCATTGGTCACGCTACTACAAAATCTAAAGCTTGTGCTTGAGCAACTTGGTGACTAGTCTCGCGCTTTTCGTTAGGACCACCTTAGCTCATGCCTAGGCAAATGAGGAATGCATCTCGGTTTAATTTTTTTTAAAAAAATTTACTTAGAAAAATTTTGGCCAACTCATGGTGCTTGAAATGACCCCAGTTGAGCTACGTACATTTTCAAAGTGATTGGCAAAATTACAAGTTAGAAACTCATGAAGTGATCAGCCTACTTGCATAGTTAAAAATACTTATATTTGCTAAAATATGGCAAACAAAGAGTTCTTATAATATCCAAAAACCCAATATGCAACTTTTGTAAATACAAGCTCAGTACATAGAACTTACATTTTATTGGTAGTATTTTCTCAGCTTGTTGGAATTCCAAGATCTTGGGATTTACTTGCCCTCGAGGTCCTCAAGATGATAAGCACCCTTAGTTATCTAAGGTCTTGGGACTTGGCTAGCTTAGTTATCTTATAGGGACCTTCTCAATTGGGACCGAGCTTTCTGTCTGTCGGGTCTTTGGTATTTCCAACAACTTTTCTCAAAACGAAGTTGCCGACATCAAACTCTTTGTCCTGGACTTTTTGATTGTACGATTTTGCTAGCTGATTTTGATAGGTGGCCATTCTTATTAGTGCATTCTCCCTTCGTTCGTCAACAAGGTCAAGGTCCCTAGCTAAGACCTCAAAGTTGTTGTTATCATAAGCCTCGGTTCATATTGTGAGCAAACCGACATCCAACGGAATTACAATTTCAAAACCGAAAGCCAAGGAGTAAGGTATTTCGTTCGTTGCTTTCCGCAGTGTAGTCCGATAGGCCCATAAGACGTTTGGTAGTTCTTTGACCCATTTACCTTTGTTTTTTTCCAGCCTCTTTTTGATCCCGTTCATGATTGTTTTGTTGGTCGACTCGGCTTACCCGTTGCATTGCGGGTAGCATGGTGTTGAGTTGTAGAATTCAATCTTTAATTGTTCCAACAAGTCCTTGACTTTTTGGCCCATGAACTGTCCCGTTGTTTGACACGAATGCTCTGGGGATATTGAACCTTGGCAAGATGTTTCTGCAGATGAATCTGATTACATTTGCTTCTCTGATTTGGCCAAAGGCTTGGCCTCCACCCACTTGGTAAAATAGTTCGTGGCTTCCCGCAGAAATTTTTTGTTCCCCGGAACTCGAGCAAGCCTCCACAATATCCATTCCCCATTGGGCAAAGAGCCGTGGACTGATGAGAGGAGTCAAGTCCCTAGCTGGTTAATGGATGAGGAGGGAACAAGTTAAAATTTTGTACATTTGCGGACGTACACTTGGGCATCTTTTCTGCATGTGGGGACACCAATATCCTGAGTTAGAGGCTCGGTGGGGCCAATGAACTTCCCAAAGAGTGTAGCCCCACATGCCTTCTTGGATGGTCGAACACACACCTCGATAAGGCGCGGGGGGTGACACAAAAGAGGTAGGCCCCCAATAAAATCTTTGTACAAATCTCCGATGGAGAAATGCGAACCGTGTTGCTTTTGCTCGGAGCTCTTGCGCTTTCCTTTTCACCTCGGGCAGTTTATCATGGCATAGAAATGATGCGATTGGATCCATCCAGCTTGGTCTCAGCGATGTTGCTCAGAATAGTTTGTTGATTATTTTCGATGTTAAGAGCTGAAATTAAATCCACTACGATGATCCGTCCAGCTTCTCCTTCAAAAGTTGATGCCAAGCCTGCCAATGCATTTGCAATGGCGAGATTCAACATCCCTCCACACTTGCTCTCTGACTGGCTTTGAATTCAGTGAGGAGGGTCTTTGTGATTGCCAAGTACTTAGCCATCTTGGCTCCCC
>CM018915.1:15411071-15413571 GCA_009663005.1 Actinidia chinensis | reverse complement strand
TCAATTAACATTAATTTTTTTTTAATCTGGGATAAAACTGTAATTTTCAGAAGTTAGGATAAAATTATAATTTTCAAATTCTGAGTTAAAACTGTAAGTTCCAGAAACTAGGATAAAACTGTAATTTTCAGAATTTGGATTAAAACTGTAATTTTTTTAAAAATCTGGGTTAAAATTATAATTTTCAGAAGTTAGGATAAAACTATAATTTTTAAAGTATGGGTTAAAACTATAATTTTCAAAAATTGGGATAAAATTATAATTTTTTACAAAATAAAATTATATTTAGGTATGTTCATATCTAAAGTAACCCATCCTCTCAATCATCCCATAATTTTTTTTTTTTTTAACTTTCTTTCATGTGATTGATGCCAAACCCATATATATTACAAAATAAATAATCATGCAAGGACCATATTTGATAATTCCAATCCTAACTCAATTCGGTTAACCATATTTGTTAAACATTCTCCCTTTAGAGTTGGAGAATATTCATGTGAATTCAAACAGCCGCACATACCATTTTTTTAGATGATTTTATCACGAAAGTACCGCGTGATCATAACAGGCATAGGAGGTCAAACATGGTGCCAAATGGCAACCTACATCCAAAACCTATCCAAATTCATTTATAACCCGATTCAGGCCCAAATAACTAGATCTAACATGTAAGTCATATTGGGTGGTCTTCATTTACCCATCAGAATTATCAGTATTTAAGGCGCCTGAATATAGAAATCAACACATCCAAATATGGGTGTGGTGATCAATGATGTAATAGTTAGCTATTAACTTGACATGTTTTATAATTAAACAATCATAAAGTTATTAATAATCCTCTGATTTTATTTTAAGATTTATTGATTCAATAAACTAAGGCTCTGATACCAAATGAGTCAGAAAAATTAAATTCGGTTAAACTATTATGCAGAACCTTAAAATCGAATAGGATCTTGAATTCAATACATCTATAAAATAATTTTTACAATAATTATGGAGTTAACATCCTTTATTAGTCATCTGATCATTGAATAAACCTCTTACTTGATGCTTAATTGCGTGGCTCACCTTCTTCCTCTCCTGTCTCAACTTTAAAGGATAACCAATATTACTATAATTGATGGAGAAAAATAATACGTTAAAAGGGTGGTCATCTATCCTTTTTTAATAGGAGAAGAGGGTCTAAGCTATCCTCCTAAAAAGGATTCCTTTTCTCAACGTTATCCTTTTATCGTAAAGGAGTTTTCATTTAAATATAAGTATCTTGAACCTATCTTTTAATTGGCCTTAATTAATATGGAGTCCTTAGTAGAACACTATGTCTAAAAACGTGGAGACTAGTGGCCCTATAATACTGAAATAACAACTCTTCCCTAATCTTCTTACATTCATTAGAGTCAATGAACATATATTTTTAATTTACTTGCATGTTTTTATAGTTACAACATACGTGACATGTTTTATTAAGTCAAGTTTTTTACTTTTATATTGAGAAAAATTCTAGGAGTTAACATTATTTTAAAACTTGTGATCTTTGCATGGATAATAAATCCGTATATTATCGTATCAGTTCAGGAAATAGTACATCAAGAACCCATGTAAAAATGTGGACCCCTTAGTCCGTAATATTTTTACGTACACTAGCTTGCATAATTGTCAACACTGGCCAATCGAAAAATTATCTTCACATACTATAATCATTATCAATTCTTCATTAGAGAATTTTCAAGATAAACAAAGATGAAAAAAACGAATTCAATCTTTAACAGATTATAAGGCAAGACTCAAAAATCCATAATAATCTTCTAAATTTTTATGGGACATTTCAAGAATTAGTCAAACCTACACAATCAATCGTCTACATAATCTTTTTGAGGAGATTATACAGACGTGTTATTTATCTAAAGAATATTTGAACATGACATGGAGCACACTCCCGATATCGTGATTGATATTTAAAGTGACGGATTCCTCCTCGTTGAGTACATTGGGGAGTTATATAGTTGGAGTTTCGATGTATGACCGTTGTATTCAGAGCGAGATTCCTTGGAGCTTCAAAAATGAAGAAATTTCAAAATGGAAAAATTATCAAGTACTCTTGAGTACCATGTGAAATTATCTATATAGTAGGTTCAGAGTAATATGATTTTTACATTCTCATTTTCACCAATTGAACTCTATTTTTTATATTTATTAGAGTAAATTTACCCAAATACCCTTTTTACTCGAATGTTTTCATTATCATAAAATGATATTTGAATAAATTCATCAATAATCACTATAGAACTATAGTTAAGATAACTATTGTCATCAATACCTTCTCCAACATTTGCATCCAAGGCGTTCAATGAATTAAAAATAGGGAGACTAAGTCCATGTCACTAATTTTCTAACAAATTTGATCCATGTTACAAAAATTTAAAGTTAAAACTCTTTTTGATAACACCGGAACAAAAATACACTTATACTCTCTATACTCCTTCCTATTTCTTACTACACC
>CM018915.1:15403571-15406071 GCA_009663005.1 Actinidia chinensis | reverse complement strand
TGGTCCATTAATGGTGAGTTATTCATTATCAATGGTTGGCTAGACCTCTTGGCTTGGTTCAAGAGTTAGATCTTATTGTATGACTTAGGTTTGGTAATTTTCTTCTCTTTCAATGAATTCAATATTTGTTTGTTAGTTATTAATGGTAGAATTTTTTGGTTTAAACTAGAGTTGTACACATTTTTTTATTATATGTCAAAAAACTTGACTTGGTACATGTGATGCCTTAGTATTTCTTGAACTCGACATGTTCGATAAAATGTTTTAAAGTCATAATTATCTTCAAACACTCTTTTTATGAAAAATATAATTTCAATGCTATATACTCCAACCAATATCATACTATAAATGAGATTTAGTTGAGTTATACTTGAGAGGAGAAATCAACGAACCGAAATTAGGAATGAATCGAACTTTTGGATCTTATCTCCTTCAATTTTATAGTTTAAACACCTTGGTTGTTAAAAAACAATTATCATTTTTTCTAAACCAAAACCATTTAATTTTTTTTATTTATTTTATTCTTTTACTTGCAACTCAATTCAACTTTTCACTAATAGTTCTACGTGGCTCTACGTGGCTTGGGCACTCTGAATACTATATTGTACCTTAAGTACTCTTAAGTATTATAATGCACTCAGATTTCTAAGCTTGAAAAGAATCACACATTTGGGAGCAAGCACCTGCATCAAAAACAGAGGATGGACAGTTGTAGAAAAGTTTTATTGGTTTCGGTGGTCTGAGTTCACATGCCGAGTGTGGATTCCAGAGGTAAATTATGCTTGTATCTGTTTTGGGCTTTGGTTGCATAATAATAAGTCTTCCAATACAACCAATATATATGCAACTCTTCACATAGAGAAAGAATTACAAGACGACAGAAATAGGAGTGAATACCTTGGATGGAGTACTTGTGATAGTACATACTGGATAAGTTTTTGGAGCAGGATTCGGTTGGCATTCATAACATTCTGTTTTACCATTGATGTGTACAGTGACCTGTTTACAATAAAACAGAAAATTGAAAAAAATAATAATTTTATAATCTTGAGGAAACACAGCACAAAATCTACAGAAAAACAAAATAGAAAGTCAAATCATGAGTTTGAAAATCTTCAAAATTCAAACCATATGACAGCTCAAATCCCATCTCCTATAATTTTAAAGGAGGAGATAATATGATTAAGAAATGCACTCGTGTCATTGACAGAGCCTAGTCAAAAATAAAAAATTAAAAAGCCCCATTCCTTGCATAGCGGGGATATTCTTTTCCCTACTAGGTAGAAGTACCAACCAATATCCCAAAAGAGACTCAAAACTTGCACCTTCCATCTTTGGGATACTAGGAAAGATCCGCTAACAACTGAATAACAGAGTTCTTTTGCACAAGTAGACCAAAATGTTAAGTATGCTGTCATATTAGCCATTTGAGAGAAATACCATATTTTGGGGCTGAATTCTAGAGGTCTAGTATTTGGTGATTTCTAGTTTTGGATGATATATGCTTTGTGGCATCTGCGCCTATAGTTGTTGGTTTGTATGCGGTTTTTCCATTTTGGTCATGGTGTGTTTGCTGGCGTAAGTCCGATCTGGTTCTCAGTCCGAGAAATCATCGGTGGGGTACTGCTCTGGGTGCTGGGTTACCCTTGGTTGGTTCATCCAGTGTTTCACCCATATTTGATTCTGTTTAGGCTGCTGCATTGGGCCCAAAGGGTTCTTTCGTGTTTATTTCCGTTGGTGTTTATCCATTCTTCCCTTTTTGGTCTCTCCTCTATTTTGATTGTGTGGGAAATAGGAAATATTCCTAAAATATTTTTCTTGATTTATTTTGATTTGGTTCCCTAATTTTTAGCCTATATTGATTTTATTTCCTTTTTATTTTATTTATTGTGTATAAATACAAAATATTGATAGTGAAAATATACAAAAATTCTTCTTCAATTCTTTTCAACTTGGTATCAGAGCCTAACCCTAATTTTTCTGATCCAAACCCTAATTGTACTTGGGCCGCATGCTGACCAACCTCCGGCGTTCTTCAACGAAGCAAACCCAGATCCCAGCGACATTGTTTCTGGCAATCGCACGCCTGAAGTTCTTGATCTAGGACTGTCAAGGGTCGATTTGACTTCAACAAGCTTCTTCGTCGCTTGCCGGACCTTCAACAAGCTTCCCCATCGCTTGCTGAACCTCCATCAGACTTCGTCACTACTCTGTGACCACCCTTGACAGTCATCGCCTAACCTCAGATAGGCCTCGTCATTGCTCGCCTGACCTCTGTCAGGCCTTGTCTTTTCTCTTTGACCTTCGACAACCCTCGCGGTGGCAGTGGCGGTGGCCTCGCCTGACCTCTGCCACAACTTTCTTCATCTCTGTCCTCACTGGAGAAAGGGCCTCTGCCACTTCTGGATCTATTGTGAGGTTGTGGTATCTCTTGTTGAGGCTGATTGAGGTTGCAAGGCTGTTGGGATCTAATGCTGAGATTGTTGTCTATGTGTCGTTG
>CM018915.1:15396071-15398571 GCA_009663005.1 Actinidia chinensis | reverse complement strand
GTCCTGCAATGAAAGCATCGTACTCAACCTCGTTTGTTGCGGGGAATTCGGCCTAAGGCAATGTTCAAAAAATGCCCATTTTGGACTTTTTAAAACAACACCTGCCCCTAGGCTATTTTTCCCTCCTCCATCAACGAACATTTTCCATTCTGTGGAATGATCAATCTGCGGTGGTTCCTTACAAACAGCAGAACCCTTGATATTCTCAGTCGTGGGTTCCTCTGCATCCTGAGATGGTTCTTTGTGAGCCTCGGGCGTGGCTTAGTCGAATCTGATGTTCCTTCGAGCTCCCCTCCTTACTATGTGCAAATGCGAGGCAACCCAACTCTAAACTCACAGCTCGGGGCGAGAACTCCGCAACAAAATCAGCCAATACTTGGCCCTTGATTGTTGCCATTGGCAATAATTTTATGTCGAATTGTCCGAACTCGACGACCAATTTGGACAATCGTTCGGACAAGTCTACTTTTATTAAATTATTTTTGAGCAAAAACTCGGCATATAATGCGATTGGATGTTCTTGAAAATAGTGCATGAGTTTCCGTGAGGTAACAATTAAGGCCAGTACCAATTTTTCCAGCAGTAGGTACCTTGTTTGGCAATCCGTAAACGTCTTGCTAAGTAAAGTAGATCGGGCGTTCCTCTCTGTCTACCTCCCTTAGCAACACCGAGATGACAGCGTGCTCTAAGACGACGAGGTAAACATAGAGCACTTCTCCCTAATCCGGAGTGGAAAGAAATGGTGGGCTGGTCAAAATAAAAAAATTGAATTTTTGCGAAGGAGTTTAAAAAATGGACGTCATTTGTCAAATAACTTACTTAGTAATCGGTTGAGTGCTACTGCCATCCAAGTTAGTTTTTGCACCTCCTTCGTAGTTCTCGGGCTGAGGTTTTTATGGCCACAATCTGCCAAATCTGCTCCAAATTTGCTTCGATCTCTCGCTGAGTTACCAAGTGTCCCAAAAATGTGCCCAAACTTACCCCGAAAACGTACTTAACTGCATTGACCCTCGGCAAGGTCCTTCAAATGGTTCAGTTCTTGTTTGTTTTTGACCAACATATCATCGATATAAGCGTCCATAGTTTTACCCATTAGAAGCTCAAACATTTTGGTGGTCATTCTCTGATACATGGCTCTACCATTTTTCAACCCGAAGGGCATGACCTTATAGCAAAACATGCCACAGGAAGGTGATAAAGGCCATTTTTTCTATGTCTGGCTCGTGCATGGCAATCTGATAGTAACCTCGGTATACATCCGAGAATGACCCGAGGTAAAGTCTACCAGTTAATCAATTTTTGGCAAAGGAAAACAATCTTTCAGATAAGCTCTGTTGAGGCTTGTGAAATCAACGCACACTCTCCACCTGCCAATCTTTTTCTTTACAACCACTGTGTTGGATAACCAGCCGGGGTAAATAACTTATGTTATTGTACTCGCCTCTTTCAACTTCTCAACCTCTTCTATCACTGTGTCTTTGTGCTCCGGCACAGATCTTCCCAATTGTTTTATTGGATGGGCTTCAAAATTGACGATGAGTTTGTGTTTGATGAAGTTCGGGTCAATTCCGGACTTTTCATATGGATTCCATACGAAAACCTCGATATTAACTTTTAAAAATTCGATGAGCTCGGTTCTCTCTTGTTCTTTTAGATTTGCACCAGTGAGGAAAAAACGATTCGAACTTGGCTTATCGAGCTCATAGCAAATGAGATCCTCCAAGACTTTGGCTTTGGAGACCGTAGCGAGATAGCATATTTTAGCTGCCATTTGGTCCCCATAAAGTTTTTTCTTCCCCTTAGGGGGCGGCAAATTTGATAACTTGGTGCAACATGGATGCAACTCCCTTCATCCTGTGTAACCAATCTCGACCAACGATTGCATTGTAGGGATATCAACCATAACTAACTCTATCACTAACTCTTGGGAACCAACGCGTACATTGAGGTTTACGGGTCACAAGGGCCAATGAGACTGAGAGTTGAACCCGACTAGGGGATCTCAAATTGGTTTTAAATCTTCTTTAGACAGTTTAAGTTGTTTGAAAAGATCATAGTACACCACCTCAACTAAACTTCCAATATCCACTAGAATCCTCTTGACATCGTAGTTGTGGACCCGTAGGTGGATGACCAAAGAATTGCAATGGAGCATTGGACCCACTCAAGATCAGCTTTGGTAAATGTGATGCTACATGGCCCAGATTGGCTCTGTCTTGGCTTTTTCACCATTGGCTGGACCGAGAAAACCTCGTGCATTTGGCGAACAATGCAGATCTCCACCCAAATCTTATTCACGAGATCGTGGTGGTGTGGTCCTCCGATCATATGAATAGTTCCTAGAGGAAGGTCTTCCTCCAAGGCCTCATCAGCTTCTTCATTGCCTCGGTCAAATCTAGGGTTAGGCCTGACCTCGGCTTCCTCTGCCCAGGTCTTTTTGTGATTAATGGACTCTTTTAAGTGTCCATCTTGACCAAACTGATCAAGAAAACCCTTGGCG
>CM018915.1:15376071-15383571 GCA_009663005.1 Actinidia chinensis | reverse complement strand
ACAAGCAGTGGCGGATCCATGTTGAAATTTTTTTTTTTGGCCTATAATTCTAGAATTATTTTAATTTGCCCCCCCCTCAAAAATCATAAATGCCCCTCCAGAATTTTTTTTCAATGGTTGCCCCCCCTGAAGTTCTTTTTGGCTCCGCCACTATCGACAAGAGTTTCAGTGAGGGGAAGCTCTTTCATCTGCCTAGGTAAAACACCCCTACAAATACATAGAAACTGAACTTGGATCAAGGAGGGCCTCCTCAAATGAAGTTTTGCTAAAATACACCCGATAGAAAAGATGCCCTTTGCGATTATTTCTGAAAAGATCTTATTAGAACGAGATGATTTCTGTTTCCAAAGAAGAAACTCTCAATATCCCAAATAAGTGTCATCATCCACCTGAATAGTCGCAAGAAGTTATTGTAATTAATAATGGATCGCCTCACATTTTTAGTTGCTGCCATAGTCAGGGTATACCTAAATGTATATTCCCGCCCCGATCGCGGGTGGAAATTCGGAAATTTTTCGGGGAGCCGGGGCGGGAATCGGGGAGTAAAAAAAAAAAAAAAAATTCGGGGACGGGGCGGGGACGGTTTTGTAATAACCCCGCCCCGTCCCCAAAAAGTTACCCCGAAAAATGTAAAATTAAAAATAAAAGGTATAAATAATCAGCTAATATAAGTAAAGGGGTGGAAAGTGAAATTAAACCTATAATATCTAAACCCTGCACGGTTTCCCCCATCCATCCCACCCCCAACACCCACTCACGCAGAGCCACAGAGAGAGAGATCCCCAAAAAAACAGCCTCCTCTCTCTCTCCATAGTTCACACCTCTTCTCAGTCTCTCTCTCTCATGGCCGAGAGTATTTTGGAGACCCAGCAACCGAGATGGGTGGCCCTCGTCATGTTGCCCGCCGTTGCTCCCGCTGCGGTCGCCCAGTAGGGGGGGGGGGGGTGTTCCGCCTGACTTGTGCATGTAAGTGTTTAATCTTTAATTGTTTGAGTGCCATCTTTCTAGTTCATTAGTTTTTTGAGTTTTTTCTCAACCCTAAGTTTCCAAACAGAAAATATACATTATTTTCATTTGGGTTCATGTGTATGATGATAGGACCTGTTTTTTTGGATTCAAGTCCCACATTCTGTTATTGTTTTATTTTTTTTTTTTAAACGTCTTTCTTGCTATTTTACCCATTTTTTGATATCTATTTACTCTAAAAATTTTGAGGTTGGAAATCGGGGCGGGGATCCCCGGTCCCCCAGTTAGGGGGCAGGGGATGAGGTTAAAAAAAAATTCACCCCGCCGGGGATCGGGGAGGGGACGGGGATAAAAAAAATGGGGATCGGAGACGAGATGCCAACCTCCGGCCCCACCCGCCCCATTGCCATCCCTATTTATGAGTGGGTCTCATGTGGCACCTGGTGGTGTGAACATAGAGGAAAAGATAGTGAAAACGACGTAGTTGGGAAGGGTAAGCAATCAAAGTGTGGAAAACTAACAGAATTTCACTGATCAAAATCCAATGGATACCACTAGTTTTTACATCAAATAAACATATGATCAACATAGATTGGCACAATAACTCTAACAGAAATGATAAATTGTGGAAAAAATTTACTAAGAGCAAAAAACTCAAAAATTAAAGCAATTAAAAAAACTAAAAAAATAATTGTCCCAAATAGAGCTTTATACAATATACACTCCTCTTTTCTCCAATTATGCTCCTATATTAACCTTTATTACGATGAATTTATCCAAATATTCTATATAGTGAAAAATGTCAGAGTAACTTCACCAAAAAAGTTTTAAAAAAAGGAGAGCTTCTAAATACAAACAAATAGGGCCTCAGTACACTCCATTTTTTTAGTACAAACCAATGTAAATTAAGGTTTTGTAATTTGACCAAGTTCAGCTCCATTTATTCCCAAATTATCCTTACTTTCAACCTGCACAATCTCTAAACACACCCACCCCATCCACCATTAACACAACCCCTTGCTGCCATCGCCATATCACCACCTGCACCCCCACCCTTCCACATCACCCTTCAGCCACTCTCACCCCACCAACACTGCCACCCGTTTATTAAATGGGCGGATTTAGACGGGTTAATATGGGTTCCGTTTAAATCCGCCTATTTAATAAACAGATTTAGACGGATTGAATTACGTTGCATGAACTCCCTAAGTAGTAGAGATAAAGCATACATATATTTTCTGTTATTTGCTTTCAGGTTAAATTGGGTGCGGGTTGGGTCAATCAACACGACAAATCCATTTAGTCATGGTTAGCGGGCAACTAATTTATGCTTTCAGTCCCAAATTGATTTTAGAAACCTGTTAGTTCACCAGTTGAAGTGCATGGATGTAATATTTCATGAAAACGTATATAATCATGGGTCTACACTAAGGCAAGTGTGGTCAATTGACTCCACTAGAAAAAAAATTATACTATTATTCACAATGTAATTTATCATAAATAGAATTTTAACCTTATAAAATAATAGTAATTTATCCTAAATTTTATAAATTTTGACTCCGCTAAATATAAATTCTATATTTTTTTACCCCATTGAGCCTAAGTTCTAACAATTTTGACCCTACAAAAAATTAGTAATTTTTTTTAAATTCTATAAATTTTATATTTTTGACCCTGCTAAAAACATAAGTTCCGGTAATTTTGACTCCACTGAACCTAAATTTTGGTTCCTTTTCTCCTCCCCTGTATATAGTCCAATGTTTGTATTATTGTGCATATTATATATATATATATATATATATATATATATATATAATATCTATTCAAGCAGGAAAATAATGAGGCCCGATTTAGAATAAATTGCACCAAAAATTAGATATTTTTGTCTTCAGTGACGTTTTCTTATCCTTTGGTCATTTTTTTTCTAGTTAATATATCAAATTTTATTCAAAAAATTCTTTTGCATTAGTTTCGATTATGGTGTCCTTTTTGTAATCAAATCAAAATTACTTTTCCTTTCCTCTACAAAATATGAACCAAAAAAATAAAAATAAATATTGAACAAGGATGAAAAAAGTTTGCTAAAGAGTAAAGACAAAAATGATTAAACTTTTAGTGCAACTTATCCCAAACGGAGACTAAAATTATAAAAAAGAAAATTGCAAATAACACTGCTTACTAACGAAAAAAATAAAAATACAACCATAGAACCTTAGAATTTCACCGCAACATCTATTATTAGTGGAATTTTAAATAAAATATATAATTGAAGAAAATAGGAAAAAATCGAATTTACCTTGTGTTCCTCCTTATTATTAGAAATGCACATAGCCCCCGGTAGTTTTTGACCAAACTAGTATCATTAATTCCATTAACCTCGTGTTTTGCCTCCTTATAATTAGAAAAATGCCCATGGCCTCTATAGTTTGGGACTAAACTACTATAATTAATTTTGTTAACGTCAGTAAAAAGGGACGTTTTCATCCCCTTTTAAATATATTGTGTGGCTGATTTCACACCACAATAATGTTCACAGAAATATCTGGGTTCATAAAAAGAGAGATGTAGATAAGTTAGGATTTTCATATACGAATTGTTCTATAATTTTTGACTTTGTAGGATGTGTAAATGATCTTTGTAGAGAAATATGTATTTTTTGGAATCTAATTGCATTTTTGGTCTCACGTTTTGGAATGTATTAAGGTTAGTTAAAAATTTTAAGTTTTTCTATTTTTGTCTTTTTAGGACAAAAAACACAAGTTTACTGTTTGGGTATCTAAAGAAAACTAGTCCTATCCTTTTTTTTTTGAACCATTTTTTTCATAGCAAAAACCTAAACCAAAAAAATCCAAATGGACAACAAAAGGTACTTCCCAAATAAAGCCAATTTGGGCAAAAATATCCAAAAAGCAACAAAAAGAACTTACTCCAACTGGGACTTAAAGTAGCTTTGACTTTGTAATATTTTTGCTTTTGCTTTTTTGTAATCTTTTTTCAGTTAGAAAAAAGAAGATTTTCACAAATTAAAAAAAAAAAGTAAAGAAGATTTCCACAAATTAAAAAAATAAAAAATTTAAACAGAACTAAATGGAAGGAATTCGGTGAACTATACACTTGGTTTTCAATCCTACAAGATAAAATACACCAAGGCCTTATATATTGCAAAGAAAGGGCTTTTTTGTCCTTTGGGCAGCCTCATTTTGGAGGGAAACACGGATTCCCTACTTCAAGGCTCGCAACCTACACTTCATGTTAGTTTCGATGGAAAAGTTTAGTCCAAAAACACAAGGAGGTTCTCTGCATATTTTTTTTATGATAAGAAGGTAAATCACATGGGTAAACCAGATTTTGATCAAGAAAATAATAATTTAGAGTTGAATTTATGTATAGATATAGATATATAGAGATATAGAGAGAGAGTTTTAACGAGTGTAACACTGTAACCACCTCAGATGAATCAATCCAAGGCCAGGACGATGTACGACGATGGGGCTAAATACAGCCTAGGTGCGGGAGCAGGAGTAGTACTAAGAAACCCCAAATGGGCAGTTTTTGAGCACTGCCTTAGGCTGAATTTTTCCGCGACGAATAATAAAGCCGAGTACGAAGCCTTCATAGCAGGGCTGAGATCAGCTAGCAAGTTATTGGTTCCGAGCTACACATCTTCAGCAATGCAAAATTGGTGGTCAACTAGGTCACTAGAAAGTTTGAAGCATAGGGAGCTAAAATAGCTAAATACTTGATTGCGAAGATTCTCCTTGCAGAATTTTGAGTAGTAAAAATCAAGCAAGTAGTGAGAGATCTAAATTCACACGCAGATGCACTGGAAGACTTGGCATCGACCTTCGAATGAGAGAATGGATGAACCATCGAAGTGGAACTGGTCTCCATCCTTAGCTAAGAAATTCACCAAGAATCCGTCTTGAGCAAAACTGAGTTGGGACCAAGTTGGATGGATCAAATTATAGAATTTCTACGCCATGAAAAACTGCCATAGGATAAAAGGAAGGTGCACAAGCTTTGAGTAAAGGTAACATGTTTTTGGATTTCCCCCACGGGAGACTTGTACAAGAAATCTTAATTAGGGTCTTATTTGTTGTGCATCATTCGAATTTGACGGAAGACGTGTTGTTTGAAATCTATGAAGGAATTTGCGAGCTACACTCCGGGGGCATAATCTCTGGCCTCGCTGGGGCGAGGGGTCCAAGGGTATTGGTGGTGCCTTAATGGCGAAAGAGAATGGGCCCAAGGTGATTAAAGAGAAAAACAAGGGAAGGAAGTGGGTCAACTCGGCAATCCGTGAAGTGGCACGGGGGAAGGGGGGGAGAAGAGGGAGAAGGCTTTTCTCCCCTCATTCACCAATCGGCTAAGGATTTGACCCCGTTCATCAATCCATGGCCTTTTGCTCAATGGCGGATGGACATCGTGGGAGTCCTGCCCCAAGACCTGGGAAACAAGAAATTCTTATTGGCAGCCACTGACTACTTTGTGAAATGGGTCGAAGCCGAGACACTAACCCAAATCAAGGAGGTTGACGTGGTTAATTTATACGTAAAAACATTTTGTCTTGATTTACCATTCCCAAGGCTTTGGTGTCAGACAACAAAACTCAATTCGTCGATCAGAAAATCAAAAAAATATTGAACAAGCTGAAAATCAAGTTTTATAATTCAACACTGAGCTACCCGCAGTGCAACGGGCAGGCAGAGGAGACCAACAAAACGATTGAACGAGATAAAAACGTGGCTTGAAAATGCCAAAGGCATATGGGTCGAGGAGCTCCCGAGCTTATTGTGGGCCTACCGAATCACACCACGGAAAGGCAATGAACGAAACGCCCTACTCTTTGGCTTTCTATTTCGAAGTTGTAATCCCGCTAGAAGTCAGGTTGTCCACAATCCGAACAAAGGCTTATGATAACCACCACAACATTGAGGTGCTAACTCGCGACCTCGACCTCGCTCAAGAAAGAAGAGAAAATGCAATAATACGGATGGCCAATTATCAGAAACAACTTGTTAAACATACAACTAGAGGTCCAACACATAGAATTTCCGGTTGGTGACCTCGTTCTAAGGAAAGTTATTGAAAACACTAAGGACCTGGTGGACAGGAAGCTCGGCCCGAATTAGGAAAGTCCATACAAAATAACTAATCTTGTTAGCAAATGAACTTACTATCTTGAGGACCTGGAAGGCAAGCACATTCTAAAACCTTGGAACTCCAATAACTTGAGAAAAGTTTATCACTAAAACGTGTAACTTCTTTGTTTTTACCAAACTATTTTATAGCAAGTTTGTAATTATTCTCGATTACGCAAACCTTCAGATTGACTATTTCAAAAGATATTTGACAATTTCTGAGGAGGTTCACTCTTTCCTACCAAACTTTACTGTTGAAAAATTTTCTAAGTATAAATTTTTTCTAAGTGTTAAATTTAAACGAGATACAATCCTCATTTCCTTGAGTATCAAGCTCAGGATGTCTTAAACCAAGTGCGAGACAATTTGTTAAACTACTTAAGCATGAGCTTAAGATGTCCTAGTCCATGAGCGAGATTATTCGCCGAGCTACATAAGCATCGAGCTCAGCATATTCTAAACATCCATAAAAAAGTCTGAAATAAAACAAATATTACACTAAGGAGACTATTCATCGACCTACTTGAGCACTGAGCTCAGGGTGTCCCAAATATTCAAAGGCAGAAGCAAAGTAGAAATACACTAAGGCAAGCAAGAATTGAAACCGAGCTGGAAACAAATGAATATATACAAATTGTACAAAATACTTGTTTAGAAACTTATTTACAGAATGACAAAAAAGACAAACTCCCTTTGCAACGATGCAAGGAACTTCACAGATCGGGGAGGTTGTCCTGCAAGCCGCCCTCAGCTCGGCCAGCTTTTTCCTCTGCCCCTTCTCTCCCTCTGCCTCGACCTTGGCCGCGCCCTCCGAGATGTTCTCCTTGCCCTCTACAGGTCATCTAAAGTACTCTTCTTCATCAAAGAACGGGAGGAGAATTGGCAAGTAAGGCGCAGATCCGATTAGGCCACTGGTGGCTTCGCTGCCACCCAAACCAGGTGATCGGGGGGAGTGTCGAGCTCCTTGACACATGCTAGCCAGCCCTCGTGAAAGGCTTTGGCTCAGTCCTCGACCGCGTCTTAGACATAGAAGTTCCCAGCACCATTCATAAATCTGTTGGTAGATAGGGCTTTGGGCCACCTTGCGGAGCTCAACGACCTTCCCCTACTTCTTTGATAGCTCCTCCCCCCTTCATCTTCACTTCACACTCCAGAGTGATAGCTCACTTCAAAGCTTCTTTCAGTTCGTCCGAGCACTTCTTCTCGTGGTGGAAGTTCACCACCAACCTTTGGAGGGCCTACAAAATTCAATTATGACAAAAAAATCAATCGAGCTAGAGCACTTATTTGGACGTTTTGCATCATCGTCAAGCTGCACGCCATCAACCCTTTTTCTTTCCGCATCTCTACAATGTCCCGGGGTAGAATCGTGGCATGCGCAATAGCTAGGCAG